>CABFOV010005429.1:0-42617 GCA_902141375.1 Timema poppense
GGGGGGGGGGGAATTAATTCCAGAAGAAATGATCATTCTAATAGGGCAGGGCCTATTCATCACTTATACCATAGAGAAAGGAATTTCTCTATGCTTATACCTTATACAATTATTTAAGAAGTGTTTAACGTACATTTTTGAACTCCGAGGGAGAAGGGGCCATGTAAGTTTCTAAATGTTAAACAAATTGATAGCACTTGATTTATTTAATACCTGCCATTAAATTCCAGATAACTTCTAGAGTCATTTACTATTTGAAATTTTTCTTTGCCTATGGCAGTTGAGAGGCCCAGCCCTCCGAAACAGAACCATCAATGAAATTTTCGCTTGGCTACAGTTTTTCATTCATTAATCTCAAAAAAAATGATACAAAAATGCTCGTAATATATTTTGTAGTAGCCACTGGACTAGTTATTTCTTGATAGTTGCAATCATTGATTCACTTTAAGTTTATCTACTCAATCACGTATGAAAACATCACTAAACGTCATATTTACAATGAGGAGGGCTCACGAAGATTTACGAGACACAGAATGGTGGCGTACAACGAACAATTTTTAAAAGTTTAATTTACTGTAGACACGGTCAACGCATCCACCGAACGTCACTGTCCTAAGACTGAGCTAAAGGTCTTGGATAGGACTGTACACAATATTCAAGAGGTATGAGGAGTTTACATTATAGAGCCCCTTCTTTTATTGAACTACAATATTCTCATCTTTTCAATGTTAACCACTTTTAAAGAACCATGGTCAAAAAATCAGTAAATAAAAACACTTTCTGTGTTTTCTGTTGGACTTTCTGCTGTTAACAGTGAGATGTCTGGGTGGTCGGAGCTTTGGCTACCTGCAACAAACTCCTCCTTTTAGTAGCGGGTCCAGGGAAAAAATACATAAGGGGCACCATGATACAAATAACCATATAGATCTTGTATTTCTTCTAAAAAATTCATATTTTTATATGAAAATTAATTTAAAAAAAAAAAGCTTATATAAAAGCGTTTGTGAGTTGACTGATAAATAATTAATTAACTATTTCAGTACAAATTACAAGGCAGAGAAGAGAGCTCGCTTACATAAACTCTATTTTAAGTTTTAATTAATGTTTTCTGGAAAATACATTTAAAACCTCTTCAAGGACTACCTCAATATTTTATTCATACTGAGCACAGTCAAACCATTGCATCTTTCCTGGTCCATTGTTTTAATTCTTCCAAATGAACTAAAAGCAAGCTCTTCTGTTGAAGTAATAATTGGTATCTCACAATAGTTTCCAATACGCATTCAATGTTTGAAAACACAGACGCAAATAGAAGATATTTGGGGTGGCTCTCGCCTGAACTATTTTTTATAATTATACTTTCTATAAAATATTTGTAGTGGTCCTTTTCCAAACATTTTTTGAAATTTGAAGGTCCCTGCAAACTGTTTAAAGGGGTCTGGAATCTTATGGAAAATTAGATGCTTATTACTATAAGTTATATGAAGTGGTCTTCTCCCGGGAAATTTTTGAATATTGGATGCATCTAGAAGCTATTTGGAGTGGTCTTCACCGTGATTGTTTTTTAAATTTGATGTATCCTGAAAATATTAGCGTGGGCCTCTTCCAGAAAATTTTGGAAACTTGGATGCTCTCAGCTATTATTTGGAAATGTCTTATTCTGGAAATTTTAAAGGTGGAATGCCTCTTGAAGATATTTTATGCAGTTTTCATCTAAAGCCATACGAAAAAAAAAAGTTTAGCAAATGAGATGCTTCTAGAAACCACTTGAATCTTGATACAAAACCATTTTCCAACTTAATATTAAATAATATCATAGGGGAGTGAAATAATCTTGAGAAGGGTAAATTTACTCCTGGAGAGAGGGTGAGTTTATTCCAATTGGGAGGAGGGGAACACACATTAATTCACAAGTGGAGAAAGCCCCCCTCCCCATGCTATGCCAACACTGATCGACTTAGACGTGTACTTAAAAAAAATAGTTTGTCACTTTTATTAAACAAAAGAAATGTATGCATTTTAATCCATAACTGAACAGTGAAATATTAAACCCATGATAACATATTTAAATATGAATTGGACTTGATTCATTACTTGACTCTCTTCAAGCACCAAATTTAATTTCAGCACAAAAATAATATACTACGTGAAACTACCGAACACTTTGAAATGAAGGACAAGGTTATACAGAGTCAATGATATAGGGCCTACAGCAATCAGTGCTGTGGAGTTGGAGTCGGTAAAAATGTACCGATTCAGACTCCGGCTTCAAAATAAAACTTATAATACTGTATCAATATTTTATTTACTATTTAGAATTGAAAATTGTAATTTGGATTATTAAATGTATTTAAATACAAATTCACGATACCAAAGAGGCTTCTCATGAAGAAATCTGTAGTGGAGCATTTTACTTCAGTAAATTTGTTATTACTAATTAATAGGCTATACATTAGCCATTTATGAAGGAGTTGAAGTATGACAATAGAAAAATATAGTAGTAGGAGTCGAAAGCTTGGCATACTATCTCCACAGTCCTGGATTTAGTTGTGACAAATAAATGCCCACAAGTTTCTCCAGAGGAATACCCAGCTGATGTTTTGGGCATGCAATGTTCCTAAGTTTGGATGCGCATTTTATTACCTATCATTTATGTTTTATTTTATTTTATCTACTAAAAATGTTTTTCAATTTGTTATCCTGGACCATGATACCAATAGTTCCTCCTCGTAGTGGCATGCCCTCTATAACTCCAATTCTCCACGAAGTACCTTTATATTGGATTGAAAACCCTGATTTATGTGTTTTTGCTTTATCTGTAAACAATGCCATTTTTTTAGTAGCTAGAGGGAATTCAAACGATTGCTGGATATTCTCCGGAAATTGATAGGAGGGGGCACGTTCCCTGGTGCCCTACCCTGAATCCACCACTGTACCTCTTAGTCCTTTATCCTCTATTCTGTGAGGACATGGTCATGATTAAGTTGTGGATATGATCCTGTTCTGTGATTAAATGGTGTGCGAACCGTCCTATACCATGTTTATGGTAGGAAGGAATGTCTGAAAAACCCTTTTCCCTATCAGAATGTTACTATATAGTAGGATTGTGTCAGGAAAAAAACCTTCCAGACATTCCTTCCTAGTATAAACGGGGTATACATTTTCACGAGCTTGTGAATGACGAAACCACTGACTTGTTTCTTCTTGAGATGTTTTTGTTGGCAGTGCTTGACCCCATCTTGAGGATAGCTATCATTACTCTAAACGCACTTCCGCCCGAAAGATGAAAAATTTCAACACCCTTTTTTCTTCAAAAGATATTCTAATGGAGGAGAGTCTTCCTTTGAGTGCGTGCTCCACTTCTTTCACAAGAGGGGGAAAAAATGAAATAAAAGAGTTGGGAATGGGAAGTCTTCAAGTATGTGACGAGCTCAAACGATACTCATTTCTTCACCAGGGGCCGAAGAAGGATTAAAGAGGTCCAGGTGCTGGTCCATCTCTTTGGCCAAATTTTATTTTTATCCCACAACCAGCGTCTTACCACCCGTCCGGGTGATCCAGATATTTACAATTGTGAGTAGGAAATGAGAAAGGTAGAATTTAGAGGAAATATACCAGCAGTTGTGTGGAGGGAGGAAGGAAAACTATTTGGGGGGAAAATTCAGGACATAAGTTGTGGTATCTTTATTTCAATTAAGTTAACTTAATTTCTTTGTTTGTTCAACAGGAAGGGATGAGGATTGGGAGAGTAGCGTAAAGGAAATGCACAGCTAGAAGAGAGGAGAGAAAAAAACACAGTTATGAATTAATCCTAGTGTATGGAACCAGGATTCAAATCTTGACCTTCTCATTATTAGCATTCTTGTCTATTGTGAGGATGACTTAAATCAGAGGTGCTTAACTAAAATTGTAAACTGGCTGGATGACACATCTCCTCTCCTCTGGCGGGCCGGACACCTCCACCCCTCTTTCAATTATTTTTGACGCTTAAAAATGAGAACTGTGAAATATATGATATAATATATTGAAGTTAAATTTCATGCTCCAAAATTATATACATATGTACAATAACTGTATTTAGTCTTCTTGTTCACTAAACGGCACACATAATAATTACTGTACATTCAATTCCAAACTACCCTGAAGATGTCAATATTATTTTATACTAAATTTATTTTAAATAATTTAATAAATATAACTTTATAAAGAAGTATAAATACGTTTATTTAATCATATATGCACTATATACACGAACTCACCAATTTAGTGGGATTTCTGAGCTTTGGTTTCAATCGACAGTGTGTTGATATCTGAAGTAAGTTTGAACACAAAGTCACAGTATTGCATGTAGATGTTCTGTCTGTGATGCAGTAGCGCTACTGGGATCTTATTATCTTTATTTTTGAGAACGTTTGTTCGCAAATGTTGGTACTACCAAATGCATACAAATATTTCCTTGAACATTTTAATAAAGATGGAGTTTTTCACTAATCCATAAGTTATTTCTCATTAAAAATGCGAAACTTGCTATCTACTTCTCTACGTTTTGAAAAATACACGATAATTTATAAACAATTATCTAAAAAAAAACCCCCAAAAAACATAAATCACGTTGATATTTTCTTTGAACCTGTATTTACAGCAAAACAAATAGAGAAGTAAGGCTTACATCAAGGAGTTTGGACTAGATCAGCTGGTTATAAAGAATTGGTCGTGAGAGTTAGTTTTGTACTTATGGAGAATCTAGACGTGCTACACGAGTAGTATTTTCAATACAACATACAAACCACTAAATATAGTTCCCATTGTGTTATCTTACATGAAAGGAAGAAATTCCATTTGTGGGCTACATCCATCCCGCGGACCGTATGTTGGGAATCTCTGCCTTAAATCGTGTGTCACTTAATGTGAGGGGAGCAGGGATTATGTTTCGTGTGCTAATTATAATCGATTGGTTCAGAAAGTGCTCATTAAATAATTTTAACTAAGGCCCGAACTAGTGAATACACGGACTAAGCCATCAGTCTCGTCTGGTTTGATTTTTTGGTGACAAGGAGAACGTGGTTAGAATCCCGGATGGGTGTGCTGAGTCTTTTTGTAAATGGTTTCCCACTCTTCCTCCACGCCAATGGGGAAGAAAGGTGGGGGGAGATGTTATACTTTCTCTAAAATCCACCTTGCTCATCCCTGCCCCATTAGTATAATTACATGCTGCGAATATCCTGGACGAGTAGTAGGACGGAGAGCAAACAAAAACACACCAATTATAGTTAGTGACAATAGTTTGATAACACGTGGTCAAACATAGAGTTTAATTATTTCAAGTGATCATTGGGATCAAACCTATGGCCCCTAAACTTAGTCAATCGTCCAAGAAGCTAAAAAATAAATTTAACTTATGAATTCAATGTTTGGAGAGGTTCTTTACATCAACCTAACTATAGGAATAATAATAAAAACAAATAAAAATAAAATTACCTTATATTTTTATTATCGTACAATTTAAAGTGGAAAATAATGTTTTTCTTTAAGCATACGATCGGTATTGGGTGAGAATGTTAAATGATGAACAATTAGGAAATAAAACGCCAATACAATATAGGGTGTGGCATTTACTCCTGCAACTTAAAATTTCTCACCTCAGTAGTTATTTCCGGGAATCCCGTAGGACTCGTGTAGGTAGTGTTCGTGTACTTTCTTTATGTTCCAGGAATAAATGACACACTTTATATTTTATTGGCGTTTATTTTATAACTTTTCATCATTTAAAATTCTCACCCAACACTGACCGTGTGCTTAAAGAAAAAAATATTCTATTCTCTTTAGTGTACGAAAGAAATATAAGATATATTTTTGAAAATCTTGATTTTATATTATTTATTTTAATACATTTTTAGTTCTGTAAACTTAAATAAGTTATGTTTGAACATATGCTTTAACTTTAATAGAATTCATTGTCTCACTGGTTAGCAAAATGTCCACAGTTTTAAAATTCTGTTTATATTAGAAGTGACTGAAAACGCAATCGGAAGTTTTAATGACAAAGGCAGTGAGTGTATATAAGGTACTTGTATAAAAAAACACGTTAATCAGTATTGAATATAGTTGAAATTTTAATAGAATGCATTGTCACTCAAATTTATAATATTTTCAAAGTTTCAGCCTTCTATCTATATTAGAAGTGACTGAAAAAGCGATCGGCAGATTTGATGATAGAGGCAGTTAACTAATTTAAGTTATATAAAAATACAACAGTCTAACCCCAGCCCATCAATTTAACAATCAGCGAGCTGAATAAAAGTCAGTTTTGTAGTAAAAAAATGTCAACCCATCACCGAGAATCGAACCCGGGGTTTCTGGATCAGAAGCCACACTTGATGTCACGCAGTATTTAGTGAAGTTTCTCTCTCAATAAGTATGATGGAGTAGGCTCCCGTGGTGGAGATCTATATAGTCCGTTGACGGTGGCTTTGGCCTTCTCCCACAAATGGAAAATCAATAAAAATAGACCCATTTTAATCTGCCTGAGTAGTTTAGTCATGCCACTTTTACAAGTGATGTAAATTCACTCCGTTTGTCAAACTGAAAAATACATATTCGCAAAGCTTATGGATACGTAACTATTTTTAGTATAAATGGTTCCAATTAGTCTTTTTTTGACATACCTCAAATGTATTATTTCCATGTCCACCTCCTCCCAAAGAGATTCGGCCATTTTGAGTGAATTCAAATTTACATCACGTCTTGTCGCAAAAGACAGGCCAAATCCACAAAGCGGATGAAACCGTAGCAGTTTTAAAATACTTTTTCAAGTGTCGAAACAGGGCGAAGCTGCCTTGAATGATCCATACATTTTTAAGGCCTATATGTAAGAAAATTTAAAAATTACCATGCACTTACCATCTATTTTTATCTGTGTTAAAATTGCCATAATTACCATGAATGAACAACATTGGATCTGTTAGAAAATTTTAACGTTACCTTGAACGAACTTTTTACTGCCACTTTATCGGCATTCATTATCGTTATCTAAAGACTGGACTTGGTGATCAGAGACCAGACAGGTACCAGGATGATGGACATAATCTACCACGTTGAATGTTTGATGGATCGTACACTAAATTAGACGGTATAGGGTCCACACCGATGTCAAACCTAGTGTGGGGATTTTTAACTTTTGAAAAAAGAAACATGATTTCTAAAATAATCCCACATTTAATTATATTTTCATTTCTAAGGGTATAAAATGCCTTTTGGAAGCAACTGGTTATCTCAGTACAAGACTTACAATTAGAAATTTGGCTTTTTATAATCGAGAATTGATGACAAGGGTCAAACTAGTTGTCTAATGTTTTGGCCTCAAACTGAAACCACAGGAATACAAGAAGAAACGAAATCCAGTTAATATGGAATCCAGTTTGTTTAAAATATTTATTTAACTTAATAATTTTTGAAATTCATTTTAAATTTATTTAATAAATATTGTTTCTTTTTCCTCGCACTCTATCTGGGATCATCTACAAAATGTATTTAATATAAATGATCAAATCTGCCAATATTTTACCCAAATGTAAAACATTTTAAATAAGAGCTTTGTAATAAATTTTGTGTATCATTGGTTTATATAACTTTGTACAATTTATTGTTAATATAACTTAACAATTTATTTGCCTCAATTTTATAGAATACTAGCTGACCCGGCAAACGTTGTTTTGCCATATAAATAATTTTTAAGTAATTTCTAGTGTAGACAAAAAATAGCTTACCTATTGTAAGTGTGTAAGAATTTGGTATATGCGTGAAATAGGCATGGAGCGCTGTGAACGATGAGGGAATATAAAAATAACAAAAGGCAAACATTATTTTTAAGTTATTATAATTTATTCCTTAAAATTATATATCATTAATTAATCAATTACGACAGTAACACTAACAAACAATATCAATCTCTTAATGCCATAGCGTGAACAATATTTTTTGTTAGTCCATCTTTAGCTAACACAAACAAACTGGATGGTTTACCCACTCGAGAGCATGCCACGTATAATTGTCCGTGTGAAAAACATGGTGTTCTCAAATCTAAGCCACAAATAGACATCGTTTGACCTTGGGATTTGTTGATAGTCATTGCAAATGCCAATCTAATCGGAAACTGAATACGTTTGAATTGAATTGGCACATGACGATTGATCAGTTATCGACCGGGGATGAAAAATGATTAAATTACTAAAATGGCTATTAAAAAATAGGGGTTGGTGATAAAAGGGTAAAAATTTAGGGTTGTATGTATTTTTTAATGCGACATAATAAAAAAAATAAAGATATTAAAAAAATGTCTAAAAATTATAGAAAAATGTTAAGGGTGGACAACCCTTATCACTAAGGGGTATGAAAAATAGATGTTGGCCGATTCTCAGACCTACTCAATATGCTCACAAAATTTCATGAGAATCGGTCAAGCCGTTTCGGAGGAGTACGGGAACGAACATTGTGACACGAGAATTTTATATATAAGATGATCTAACAAATTAAATAGGAATCTATTTTTTCTTAGTGTTATTTTTTAAAATAAATTAGTTCTTGCTTTTACTCACCATTTATTGTAAGGCTATATTTTTGTTGTTATTTAACTTTTTTAAATGATGGTTTTCCTTTTACACATAACTTAAGCTTGACTCTATATTAAAACAGAACCAATTCTTTGCCGTAAGGTTGTATATATGTGGTGTCTTTGATAGTCACAAACTCCGAGAGAAGATATGCTACGGGTTTTTATTGCTTGATCGAAATACGTTGACCTTGGCTGGGTTTGAACACACATACCTAGAATCGTATGGTGAGCAGATTATCCCACACGTCCATCACATACCTCTGCCTTAAGCTATGAGTGATATATAACCCTGGCCACAGGATGAACCTGAATAGCTCAGTGGCAGATCATTGGCGTGCTTTTATTAAGGTCCTCCATTTTGATACCGATGTTCAGGTGTAGTTTTTAAACAGAAGCCTATAGATCCTATTAAAAAAATAGCTTCTACAATGCAACATCCTAAATGTTTTGGTCAACTAGTCCGGTGCTAGGACAAATAGTCAACTAAGCTTCCTTGCAATAAAATATAATATTATCTTGTCCAAAAGTAAAACTTGGGCTCTAAAGGGAAGTATAATGGGGGATTAGAAGTATCCTATTTTATTTTGACACTCAATCTGCGAAAATCTTGAAAGTGAGCGATGATTTACAGGCAAATTAAAGTGGTCTCTCCTTCCGGAGAGTTTATTTCCCTTTCCTCACCATAAATAACACCACCCTTGCACTTGCCACGATTGGTTGGGTACTCTGGCTTTTATCGAGTACTCAGAAACAATGGACATTTTCTTTTAACTGACAACATGGACATACTCGTGTGTATTATGCTACGTGCATAGCGTCTTAAGCTGGTCACACAATATAAACACATTAATGTATAGTCTATACATAAAGTTTTCCTCTAATAAACGTAGTATTTACACAATATTGTTATATCATGACCTTACAAAATATAAACGTACATCCAATGAAAAGCAAGGATCGACCAAATACAATGATGACATCTCGGGGTGAGTTTTATACCAAGTTTAATAGTTGCCTACTATAATTCATAAGTAGATGAGGTATTTTGTTTGTTAATTTGATCGATTCTCCTGCTCCATAGCAAACATATTACTAGCATAACCGTGTTTCATTTCCACATAACATAGTTACATGAAAATATGGCTGATGACAGTTTATGTTCAAACTCTAGCAGACTATAATTACATTAAGGAAAATATATCTCCCCGATTGACTAGTAAAAAACTTCGACTTCACACTCTCAATATTCCGAATTTGTAAATTCAAAGAACTTTGACTTTACGTTACCAATATTCCATACTTGATAAATAAAAAAAAATCTAGGGTTTTGAGGAAAATGTCACAAATATGTATATCATAGCCTGCCATACGTTGGATTATTCAAGTAATACATCCAAATAGAAATGTAATGCCTTTAAGTTTTAAGTCAACCTCAGCGGTCCTGGGGTAAAGTGCTCACCCCAGGAACCGATGTTCGTGCGCTCAAACCTAACAGGCAGGGGTCGACAGATTTTTCTTGATTGACAAGAACATTCTCGTGTGCTAATATAATAAATCGGTTCAAAGGGGCATGTTAAATACCAATACTACTACTACTACTACTACTAATAATAATAATAATAATAATAATGGTAGTAATTATTATTTTAATAATCCAAGTTTTGAGTTTTTTAATGGAGTAGCCAGATGCACTGTGGATTCGTTCAGCCATCAGAACACAGGAGTTTTGCGGAAGCGTGGTCACGTGGCTATCTCTAAGCCAATCACAATAGTTCATACGCATTCTATTTTCAGTGCGCATGCATTCACAGTTCAAGTCACCAGCAGACAGCTAGCTGCCTCGACTGTTGTGAAGAGATTTGAAATAACTCGACACATTTATCGTGTGTATTGATGTGTTGGCTTGTGTCATGAACTTATATTATAATTTGGAAAAATCCATTTTTACAATAATAGATTTGTGTATCTCATCTAAAATAAAATTCATTGATAACTAGACGTTTTTAGTTTGCATTGCAAAGAATCATGGGTAATCATACATTTCTGCAATTGTGTGAATTCCTGCGTTATTCAAACATATTTTTCTCTCTATTTTCGGTAAATGTGTGAATCAAGCCTAAGGCCATTTTTACACGAGCGTATTTAGCAGCACGGCTCTCCTCGAGACACACAGCGCCATTTCTTACAACGCGGTCGGTGTAAATACATTGTTTCAAACGGTCGTGCTTTATATGGCGGCAGAAATACGCGCGACTCTTTCGAAAGAGAGACACGTGTTGAAAATATAATAGACTAGCCATTGTAAGATTATAGACTATTAGAAAATGTCATGCAAGCCAACAATATTTTGAGAGTTTAGATGTGGAGATGTTTATTGTTGAGATAGCTATGCTACCGGCTGTATGGGATTCAAGATTATTATGTAATAACTTACTGAGTATTCTATTGATGTGCGAAAATACTTGAAAAAAGTGTTTTTATCTTCCCTTTTTTAAAAATTATACATAGAACTGTCTTGTTTTCTAGTCTTGGTGAAAGCAGAGGGTGAATATAGTTCCCATGACACCATATTTTAAAATAAATTATATTACGTAATAAAACAGATGTAAGCTATTCGTCCTTTAAGTTCATTTTATTGTTGAGCTTTTAGAAGAAAACAAGGATTTGTACTGTCAGTGCTTCAGCCAATCTGCTCAGTCACGCTACTAAATACTATTGGAGAAAAGGGCTATCCGTTAATGGTGTAGGGAGGAGTGAAGCAGGGTCTTAGAGGAATTTGACCCGCATTTATTTGAAAGGAGAGTGTAAAACCATAGAAAGCGATACTCTTTTCATTACATCAGGCAGGGATTTGAACCCTAACTCTCTGTGATCAATGAACCAGACCCTACGGGGGGCGCCCTTTCCCACGTTCCCATCGATGCTGTTTTAAAAATATATACAGAAGTGAGTCGTCAGTGTTGTCTAATCTTGTTGGCGTATATCTCAGCTGTTAGGCCGGCGGCCATCTTAATCCCCCTGGACACAAGATGGCGCAGAGAGTACTTCCTGTCTCCGACGCACATCCGGTCTGTTTCGTTCGTTACTCACTTGTTAATTACCATACTCGAGTTTTGGTGGTGTGTGGTCGGGAGGGAGAAGAGGGATGGACGTAGATTACTACAAACAGCAGGGCTGCTTGCGCATCTCGTAGAGATAAAACACTGGTCCAGGGCTGTCCAGAGCGTAGTTTGACTGTTGTTGACCTCGTTTAGTCTTTGACGCACTAATTGCTTTATCAGCTAGAATTAAAAACCCTACCAAGAGAATTAAGAACTTTTTATCTAAGAGATTTGGATAATTTTTTGCACCACTTATTACTTACTTACTACCTGTCCGCGCTATTCCCATTTAAATACACTAATACAGTTGGATAGTCCAGACGGGTAGTAGGACGCCAGATGTAAATATAAAATCATTATTAGGTATAAATGAGCAATATAGAATTTAAATTAAGTTTACCTGAATTTTCTTCGAGGGAGATTGGGAAACAATTTAGGATAAACATATATTACATGATGTCGGAATTCTATCCTGAACCTTTACAGATTAAACGATACTAATGTTTAGTCCCCGTGTCCAACAATGGCGCTTGTTATATATTTGATTAGTAATAAAACTGTCAGATTAAGTTTTTTGTACTCAATTTTAACAGGTTTTGAAAAAAAACTACTTTTAACGGACGATTGTTATTGGGTGAAAATATGTTTCTAAAGTGAAATTGGTTTGTTTTGGAAACTTTTAGCTTTTGATAAGTCTATTTAAAAATTTATAAGAAATCAATTTTGGGATTTTTAACGTTAATGTGTTCAAAGAGTTAATTACTTACTTGTTATAGTTCGAGGTTTTGGGACATTTCAAAGTATTTGATAATGTTGTTAATTAATTATCGAGGGAGTATTTTTAAGGGACATTTATATATTAATACTTCTTCAACCTAACAAAACTACATTCCTCTAACCCACTTCCTTGAACATGTGAACAAGGGTATTGTTTTCGTCTTGTCTAATTTGTTGGGGACTGGGAGGTCGGGGATCGAACACTATCTTGATGCATTGCATTTCATTCCAAATCTTTACCCGTAAATGTGGGCAGGTTTCTTATACATTTTTCCTTCCTCATCCAGACTCTTTTAGTGTAAATATGCACAAAGACGAGATGGGTAGGGAGTAGGGAACAATTTTTTTACAGATATATATAAATAACTAATTTATGTATATATTTATATATAAAGTATATATAAATATTCATATATGGTATTACAAGGTAATATATGTATATATAAGCAAAAATTAAAAAAATATATAAATTAATAAATATATATATATAAATACCTTATATAAGATTTTTTTTTTCCACGAAAAGAATCTACAATCAATATTCATAGAAATAACCTTCTAGAAAATACAAACATATTTTTTGCGTCCAACGTTGTAAATATTTTACTATTTTACGGGTGTTATTTAATATATTGGCATTATGTCTATCAAAAATGACACTTGTATTGTAGATTAATTGACGTGACGTATACATATGTTTAAGCAGTTTTACTAACTTTCCTAGCTGCCAGATAAGGTTCTTCATATTAAAATTGGACTGTACTTTGATTGAGACCTGTCCTGACGTTTCAAACGGCCCGCCTGGGAATAGATTGGGTTAGGTTAGGGCCTACCTCCATCAGGGAAGAGTGTGTTTTGACAGGCCTACACCATCATTCAATCAGAACATGGAGTGTCGATACGTGATTCTATCTATCTCTTTCTGACTCACTCTTTAAACTCCTCGGGGGAAACAAGAAACCTCTTTTATCAGTGTCAAAGTCATTGCGAGTTGTTGCTACTGGAGATGATGTTTCTTCGAGGGACGAAAAAGCAGAGACAATTTTTTTAAATCTTTTTTTTTTTATGTATAGTACACTCCTTTTACTCTAAAAAATTGAACTCTTTCCTATAANTTTTTTTTATGTATAGTACACTCCTTTTACTCTAAAAAATTGAACTCTTTCCTATAAATTCTCAATTTGAAAAGCCCGTCTATACTACGAAGTATTTTGCTGGTGTTTGAGAAGAATGGGGCTCGAATCTCTTCCTGGCTTACTGAAGGTAGATTTTACTAAACTTTTTCCTACTCTACCTCCACATGAATGTGGGTACATTTAATCTAAGCTCTAACTGCCTCATTCCCACTCTATTAGAACAATTAAATGTGGATAGTGTTGACGGCTCGTTTGACGCGATTTAAAAAAGACAAGAGATATATTAGAGAGGTTTACTACCCTTTATCTGGATTTGTGGGTGGAACGTCTGTCTACTGAGTTAAAAATTCCCATATTCGATTCTTGCTATGGTTGAAAAACCTTTGGTGACATTGTGAGGATATTTCCTTAATATGGGGATAAACTGACTTCCCGGGGCTGGTTAATATGTTTGTTCGAAAGTTAAATTAGTTGGTAAGTAAGCTGATAATATATAAGTAGGTTCAGGAAATGCAGATTAATATCCCTTATGCAAATTTTTTGGAGATGCTTAGATTATAAAAATTATTGTATGATTACATTATTTCTTAAAGACAATTTTAACAGCGGGTTCAGTAAATATTGAATTAAATCGTTATTTAATGTCCGGGCTATACGCTTGTACATTCAATACTATAGTATTGTAGGCACGAAGCAAGTATAATTTAGAGGAAATGTATCATATTTTGCTTAGAGGGGAAGTGGGAAACCATTTTGAAAAATACACCCTCAGTAGGCCTATATCCAACCGGGATTCGAAAAGACTTTAACAAGCGAGAGTGAAATTTGGCTTAGACTATGCGGTCACCGAAGCAGGTAATTAATACTTTCAAAATTAAGGTTACTAACGGGGAAGTGCTTAGGGCAGTGTTTTTCAATCAGTGTGCTGAGGCACATTAATGTGCGGCGCTGGTTCAGCATGTGTGACGTGAGAGTTTGGAGACAGGTAAGAAGTGAGAAATGACTTGAGGAATAAAAATAAATCTAGATTTAAATCCATGAACCAAATTAATTTTAAAATTAACACGTTTAATAACATTCTAGCTATTGAACACACTCCTAATATGTTTACTAGTTATTTAATGATAACATTTCTCCTTAAAAAAACTGATGGTGTACCTTGACAGATTTAACGTCTTGTTCAGTGTGCCACGAGTTGAAAAATGTTGAAAACGGTTGTTTGAGAAGCTAACATATTAAATGCACCCGCATGAGCGTGTACGGGGGGATGGCAAAACCACGGTGATAGTAAACATATGGAAAACATTTGCGATTAAACACATTTGGGTAACCTACCACACGTTTACCCAACCGAGATTTGAACCTAGACCTCTCCATCTCCAGCAACTCACTCTTTTGCAATCTTGATGCCTTATAGCGCGTGACTATAGTGGTCCCAAAACCTACAGAACCAATAAATTCCAGTCATACATACCTTAGCTATGTTATTGTATTTCAAAATACATCTCTTATATAATATAATAAACTATTCTTGGCTACGGATCCAGAGGTCTCAGGTTCGATCCCCAGTTCTTCCAGATTTTTCTGCGAAACAGGGGATCGGGAACGGGTTAACTCAGCTTTATGAGGACAGTCGAGGATAGAACTACATAAATAAGCAGCGGTTTTTGTCTAAAAAACTGAGGTTAACGAATGGAGGGCTCATTGTGATGACTCCATGACACCCTTTATCCGCAAATGTCGGCACTAACTTTGCCAATATGCGGCGGCCGCTCAGTCAGTCAGTATAGCTCGCTAGCAGGTGGATGCCATGGATTTATTATTTATAATATATTTATAGGAATAAATATATTATTAAAAGAACATACATTTTTTTCCAAGGATTTCCAAACAATTTGACATGTTTTTTAATTACATATTATTCTCATCGATTAATATGTGTCATACTACTTCAGCAACATCCATTATTTATTTTTTTCAACTGTACCAACTGACCAGAATGAATATCACAGAAATATATAGAAATAACAATCTTCCACTCTACCTTATTTACACCCCGAAAACTTCCAAAGTAACTCCTGCCTCTTAACATATTTTTAACGTGATTTTATATTAAGATTTTCTTTCATTGTTGGCTGTCTAACATTACGTTACTAGCCTTGAAGTAATAGAGAATTATTACCTAGAAACATAAAATGCTAGCCCACTGTTTCTAACGCTTTACTTTGGTTGTGTGTGCAGTTCTTAATATTTTATATTTTTTGTGCCGGGTTTAAATTTATGCCTAATGCATAGCTAATAACAAATAGTGCGTACAATTAATAGTATAGGCACTGTACAACCGTTTATGATGATACGTAGGGATTTATGTTCTACTCAAATAATTTGTTTTTATTTCTAGTTCTTGACCTCACCTCTTTGCTCTAATATAATATAAGGTCTTTATTAATATTTTGGGTAAATAAAGTTCTTAAACGGTAGGGTTATATTTTGGAACATAAAATTAGTCTCGATAAAGGGTGACTGTACTATTAAATCAAATTTATTTTGCGCTGATTTTATTACCGTTATAAACACTAGGGATATACTGTACCTACTTTTCCATAAAATAATCAAAAATGTACAACTCCCTATTTATTTTTTATTAGCTACAAATGGCCGGTGCTTCCCGGGTAGAACACGAATCACCGCTGAATTATACAGGAAACACTGGTAGTGAACCAATATTGGATATATTTTTAGTATTACAAACAGGTATTATCGTTGTTTAAGTCTTCAGGCTCACTACTAGTAGTAAAACGGTTTAAGACACTAGGCTTTAAAAAATACGTTGAAGATGTTTGCTCGGAGGTTTCACTAAGTACAGGGTGTAAAGTTACATCTTTCTGTATGTCTTTCTAAAAGACCGTCACTACCTATCGAGGTGTATGGGAAAAGCGATCTGATGGGTTTATAGCTGGTCACGTGACCACGCTCCTAGATCTCTGATTGGCTGTTGCTTTTCCCCTCCCCTCCTCCTGACCCCTTTCCAGTGTTCCAAACTTGTTTATTCTTGTCTCATTTGTTTTTTAATTTGTGCTAGTTAATTTTTTATTTGTTCTCAATGTTTATTTATGTATTCTCATTGCTTTTTTATTTGTGCTCATTGGCTATTTATGTCTGGGTAGGATTGGGATGGGGCGTTGGAGTTTTGTTTATTGGTGTGGGAGAGTTTATTGTCTTAAGATTTTGATGGGGGGTTGGAGTTTTATTTATTTATTTATTTATGTGTGTGTAGTCCAATGCGCTGGGCGCTCCTCATTCAGCATCGCTAGTGAGCATCTTCTCTGCCCGGCCGCTTAGCGAAGAGTGGGAGAGATGGTTCCCCCAGTGATGCCAACTCCTACAAAATGTTTCCCCTAGGACCAACTTGAAATCCCCCTAGATGTCGATTAAAAGCTCCTAAAGTTTTCATTGTACACCCTGTTTGAGAGGTAATATCAAATATAAATTTAAAATACATTCAAGTATTATAAAATAGCTATTGTATTTATTTGGGTGCATTTTAAACATTTACATACATTAATTTATGAACTAATAATATTAATGATAATAACAATGAAATAAACAGATTTTCATTTTTATTTCTTAACTTTTATTTGCATACATTTTTTTTCGCTTCTTCATCATTTTCTTTTCACATATTATTTTTTGCTTTTTATACTTTTCTTTTGTTAACTTTTCTAAACTTTTCTTTTAAAGTTAAACGAAAAATAATTGAAATTAAAAGCAAATTGCTTCAATGTCTCGTTTTTTGTCCCCTAGACATAATGTTGACTTAATACTTTAAATATCATCGGGATATGTATTTAATATTTCGTCGAAGGCATCGGCTTGACTATCGCGCTGCGTTTTGCTGTTGCTGATATAGTCATATATAAAATATATTTAGACTTGTCATCAAGTTTTGAAGATTTTTTTTTCCATTTCCTTGTCCAGCTCGGAGACCACTAGGTTTGTGGCCGATACCACTTGTTGGTGGTGTTGCTCGTAATGGTGGAATGTTTCCGGAGACACCAATATCATCTTTTTCGTTTGTTTCATTATCTACTTGTTGAATAAGGAACCGAGGATACCGCTGATTAAAGTGGATAAAAGTAAGGGCAGGAACGCTCCTACTTTCTGAACGAGTAGTCGTCTCTTCTTATTCCAGCACTCTCCTCGTTTGACCAGTTTGCGCAACACCTGCTTGTGAGCACGTAGCTTTGTCTTCTACGAATTTTCAACAGTACCCGCCCTTTTAAAGTGTTGTAGGTACACTCGCAAACAGAGTCAATCAGTTTCTTTTCAGCCGTTTTCAGAAAGGCGACACGTTGCTGCGGGTTCATGCGATGCATCCGTAGCGGAGGGGCTTGCTTCAGCACTTTGGGACTCGTGTTTATGAAATGATTTGTAATCGGGAAGTGTTTGTATTAGTATAGATTTGCGTGGTACGTACACGCAGCACCCGACATGTGTGCGGGTTCTATATCTGAACCATTTGGGTGTAACTTGTTTGAAATCTAACAATATATACTCATGGGGAGTACTCGTAGAATCAGCGTAAGCCTCTTGTAAAACACGGGGGTTTTCAGGATAGACTTGACGTACAAAGTGTTGAATTTGAGCATTATCCCTGGGATTTTTAAAAAACACGATATAATGTGCGTTTAATGAAATATCTCTTTGGCCCTTGCCCTGGTGAAATATATTTTGTGTAAGGTACAAGACGCTAATATTTTGATGGTGGCATCCTTTGGTGAAAATATCGACGACCACTTCGTTGGATTCACGCGTCCAAGTGACGGATAAAGTCGGCTAAAAAAATGTGACTTTCCAAAGCAGGAAGGGCCGTTGATGATGGCCGAAAATGGATGTTTCAACATGTCCATAATGTTTGTGACTGAGATTATAAGCTAAATGTATTTATAGGATAGGAGGGTGGCGGTGTAGACGTTAAAATTTAAAATATAACAGTTTGTATAATATTTATTCACCCAAAAATAGCTAACATGGTGAAAAGTATATGTTGAACAGTTATTTACAAATATATCTCACACCGTGAAAAGTATACTTGGCATATTTATTTACACAAATCAAAGTTTATACAAATATATCTCACACCATCAAAAGTATACTTGGAATATTTATCTACACACAAATAAAAGTTTATACAAATATATCTCATACCATCAAAAGTATACATGGAATTTTTATTTTCACACAAATAAAAGTTTATACAAATATATCTCACACCATCAAAAGTATACTTGAAATATTTATTTATACACAAATAAAAGTTTTAGAAGTTTGGCTCACGCCATTAAAAGTATACTTGTAATATTTATTTGGAAAAAAATTATAGTTATAGAATATATCTTACACATTGAAGTAAATTATACATGTTTAGGTGTAGAGGAAACAATAATCAATTTCTTGAGCTCGTAGAGAGAATAGTGGCCATGGTATTAGTTTACAAAGTCCAGTTTTAAGAGTATTTGAATATACACACATAGTCAGATGGTTTCAATTTAAAATATATACAAGGAAAAAATTGACTAGAATTAAAATATATACAAACAACTAATTCTATTTGATTAGAAATAATCAGGTGTGTGAAGGATTGTACTGCCAGTAAAAGAATATAAAAAAGTATCCCGGATGCAAAAAATAAATCAATAAAAAATGTGAGTGTTTTAATGAAGGAAAAAAAAAGAAATAAAATGGTATGTCAGTGGAACTGTCTAGAGTGAAAGAAAAAAGGTGATTATTCAGCCCGACTAAATTATTACCTTTTAGACGTGGCGAGCGCGTATACAAGGACTCTGATACCGAAACGGCAACGTATTATAATTATTGTTTATCCGTCGTTTGGTGTGAATGGACCGCTACATACAGTCGCAAGACCTTCTATTACAATTTTGTGCGGTATCTATATGCATCTTTCCATGGCCTATTTGGTGACCATCACCTTCAAAACGTTGTTCCGGTTGCCGTAGTTTATGGTGATCCCACGAATCTTGCAATAAGTTTTTAGTGGAGGATCACCACCAACACAAATTCGGCACGCGTAATTCTTGGGACCACCAGATACAAATACGCTAATGTAGCTTCCCGGACCCTAATCTTGAAGTTCATCTGTGAGGTCACCTAAAAAGTCTTTGGTCGGTGGACTCCATTCCATGAGTAGAACGCTATCTGTATCGTGATACAAAAGGCAGTCTCCCAATTTTTCAAGGATGCTCTATAAGTACAACCTTTGCATAGCAGTCGTGTATCATGCCACCGCCACACTCGTATTAGGGTTAGGGCGCAACGCGTCCCGCGCATCCTTGTAATTGAGGAACATACCCTCATTATTTTCATCAATAACGCTGTTCATGGTGATGTACGGATCCGTCAGGTACTTGTGGATGCCCTGATAGTCATTAACAACGGCTACGTGTGGTAAATCGGGTATTTGCCCAAACTTTCCCCATAGAGAATTTAAAAAGAGTTTAGCAGGAGTGTGGAGACCAGGGTTTTTACAAACAGAGCCGAAATCGTGTTTTACCCCTTCCCTTTCCTCATAATTTTTAATGTAAGATAACCTCTTATCTTGTGAGGTACACCACTCTTGCCATCCACTGGCTTCTTGTTTAATTTTCAAAAAAAATTATCAATGTACCCGTGAAACAATCCAACTGAACGTGTCTGACGATCGTAAACAGATACATTGCGCTCCCACACTTCATGTACTGCTTCACTGGTGTAGCCATTCTCAACGGTTTTCCGGATCTCGTCAATCACCCAGACATCTGTCAACCAGCTTTCTTTTTTGTTTTTGTGCTGACACACACCTTGGTATGTCTCCTCCCCGCATTTCCTGCACAAGATGAACATTAACTTATCGTTTATCCGTGTAGATAATACGGGCACGAATAAATCCTTCGGAGGCGTCACGGTAACTTTGGCTATGACTCCTACTTGATCTATAGACGGACAATTTTTTTCCAAGTGAATTTTGTAGTATCCGATGGGATTATTTTTGTACTTTCAAACCTAAAAATATTATGAACACACACTCAAGTACTTGATCGTCACTTCACAAGACAGGATTGCTTCGTGGAACAGTTTGATACAATTTGTACGCCTGCCAAAGAATGCGTCCCTGGGACTGAGGGGCTCCTTGCTGTACACCTCGTGCTAGAGTACAAATTGTTTCAAGTCCCTGTTTGTCCATTTCATCTAATTAAATGTACACTCCTACATCTTTACGATTGTTTAGCCAGCATTCTTAAAATTTCCCAAGTACGCCATGGTTCCTTCATAGCGTGTCTCCATGGTCTCGTTGCGGCTGTTTTTGATAGGGGTGCTCCTGTCAGGATAACAGAGATGGCACCCTTCCAATAACGGCCCTAGAACTGGAAGACGGTGCTGGAATCTCCAGCTTTAACAGCGCCGTCTACACGTCGCCCTAACACATATTCCTCACGGCCGTTACCCACATGAAGGATAGAGATATCTCGTCTGTGGGCCTCCCAGCAGAGTCATTGTACGGTGACGTGTGACTATTGTTCTGCACACCGGTAGCCACAGTTAGGGATGATATTGACGGTATTCTCCTTAATACGACTTCGGCGGTAAACCAACATGCCCACTCCTGCGATCGAACACGCCTGTTTGAAAGGATCCACCTTTGCTTTTTCCATAAGTATATCTCTAAACTTTAGACAGACCTTCCGTAGGATCTCTACTTCTTTCACGCAATACAATTCCAACTCGTGGTTAAAATCAAAGAAATAATTTTCTTTGACCAACGCGTCATACCACTTCTCAAAGGGCTCCTTTCCCTCAACCAATGTCTCACCGAGATTGTAGTCCTCCTTTGTTGGCAAGGGACCTCTATACCCCACGTTTTATTTTTTATTGAAAAAATGGGGGAAATATTTCTTGGCCAAAGACTCGTCCAAGCCGATTATCTTGGGCATCTTGGACAATGACATCGGGAGAAAGTTCAGCGAGTCAATAAAGTGGAGCGGGCCGTAACGCATGGATATGATTTTTCCTCCTTTCATTATGAGCTCTGGAGTACATTTTTTAACCTTCATCATGTATTTTAAAATAAAATTTCCATCATAGGCTTTCGCATTATGGCATAGGAGGATGATATCCTTAAATTGCTCAGCTTTAATTTGCTCTATAAATTCGAAAAATTGTGGTAATTTACATTTATATGAATGTAGTCCTTGCAACACGTCTGTATGACACAAAGGATAGGTTCATGCAAGTACGTGTTGACTGCACCTTGAAGAAGAGTTTCTCGTCAGCATTCAAAATCATAGAACACAAACATGAAATTTCTCTTTTCCAGTGACGTCTTGGATGGGGATTGCTTTATATAGCAGAAATGACCAAAAGGACAATATGTACTGCATACTCTACAAAAGTCTCATAACACCTGTGTGAATAATTTGATCTTTCCAATCTGAAAAATTGCTCATAGACCTCACAAACATTTTTGGCATCACGGACCGACATGTGACCTTTGCAAAAACCAGGACGTTTATGGTTATCAAAATATATCTGGTTTCTGAACAAATGCCCGCAGTCTTCACAGGTCACAGTTCGACCCCCACTGCAGATCGCTTTAGCGTAGCACTTTTTGCACGCGAATTCACATTTGTGCTCGTTCTTTGTGTTTAACAGCACACAGCTTTCGCGGCCAAAGTACGGGCACTTAAATGTGGCTGTCAAGGATGTTACAACGTAAAAATTGTTTTGATTATCGTCGTGAAAATACAAATCAAGGTTGCCCTTAAAGGAATGTTCAGGAGGAGTAGGCCCCTCATATATGACCTGCCTCCCCCGACGTTCCCTGAACACTGTAATTTTGTATTCGGAGATATATGTTTGAAACTGTTTCAGTTCAGTGATTCCACCACCATCTTTCACGAGATTCACACGGGCATCACGGCATAGTTCCTCTGCTTTGAGTTTTTGAATAGGACGACCCATTTTGATTTGTTTAACGTTGTTATGTTTGAAACTGTTTCAGTTCAGTGACTCTACCACCATCTTTCACGAGATTCACACGGGCGTCACGGCATAGTTCCTCTGCTTTGAGTTTTTGAATAGGACGACCCATTTTGATTTGTTTAACGTTGTTCACATCCATTCATCCTGGTTCTCTTTTAATGTCACATATATCTTTGGTGACAATCAACCCAAGGGCAAGGCAAAGTGTGTCACCATTTTGAATCGTATTGATCCCTTGGTTTTTACGGCTATATGTGTTAGCAGGGGATAACTTATCACAATGACTTGCATTCCCGCGCTCCTCTTTAAAGTGGTGTAACTTGATATACAATGAGGATGAAGTGAGGAACGAAGTATTGCTTTGTAACATTCGTTCTACATTATAGAGCACAGCCTGCGCGTCAAGTTGAAATGCCCACCTAAATGAGACAAATAAAAGTCTTGACATAGAGTCTGTGTTGACTAATAGTAGACCTACGTGATCCTTAGCGCTAACTGCATAATCCTGGAAACGTTCTAGCAAAGCATTGATTTTCTCCTCAAGCTTAGGTTTAAGCTTCATGATCGCGCTCTGGTGTCCCTAATTGTGTGATCAATCCATACCCGACATAAAAAAACGCTTT
Organism: Timema poppense; assembly: GCA_902141375.1. NCBI lineage: Eukaryota > Metazoa > Arthropoda > Insecta > Phasmatodea > Timematidae > Timema > Timema poppense. The sequence goes on from CABFOV010005429.1 coordinate 23,285, forward strand.
AATTGCTTAATTCTATTTTCGACGATTCGAAGAGTGATGCCTTGGGGCAAAGCTCCACCAACCTGGTTTACCAGGCCACTAATTCCTGTATGGGGTGCTGAAGATGTTCTGGCCGTCGCCACTGGTTGATAAAGGACCGAGGACCCCGTCTGCCTCGCCGCAACTTGGTCCCTGGCACGGAAGTGGTGCTACTGTTGTTGACGTGGGGGGAAAGGGGGGCACGGCCAGTGGTGGCGCTGTAACACTGTCTCCCAGGAAAAAATCCCATTTAACTAAAAGACATAACAGCATTAACACTTGAAATATAATTATTTACTGCAAACTTACACGTTAAAATGATACCGTAAAATATAATATGTTATTACAATTGTTTTAACTGATACCCACATTCGCAATGTGTGATTAATAAATACAGTCCGGGCAGTTAATTTATCACTATGAAAGGTTAAACCTACATTTTAACCACTACCAGGGAATCGAACCCGGGACCCATGGATCTACACAAGCAAATATATAGGGTTTTTCTATCTCTTTTTTAATAATCTACTAAAGCAACAATATAATTTCCCTTGTTAATTATTATTCTGGTATATACTTAAAACAGATTATAACACCAGATCTAAATTACTCCTGTTTTAAAATCATTTAATAGGGTAGCAAAGCGCAAATATAACATGTACAAAATACAATCCATGGCAGTTAATTTATCACTTTTAAAGGTTAAACCTACATTTTCACACCTGCCAGGGAATCGAATCCGGGACGTTTGGAACGGCAAACCTATATATATATATATATATATAGGTTTTCTCTCTTTTTATTATTATTATTATTATTATGGTTTAGAGGCCCATCGACACATCGAGGTCATTAGGGCCTTTCTCTCTTTTTAATAATCGGCTAAAGCAACAATATAATTCCCCCTGCTAATTATTATTCCGGTATATATTTGAATACCTTTATACTTAAAGCAGTTTGTGACAATAGATCTAAACTACACCCCCCGTCCCCCGTTTTTAAAACAATATAATCGGGTGGCAAAGCACAAAAAAAATTTGGCTATAAATTGAATTACAATGCCATCTGTTATTTCGTTAAGTAACCAAGTTTACCTACAAAATGTTTTTGACTCTAAATTGGCTTACAATGCCATCTGTTATTTCGATAAGTAACCAAGTCTACCACACCACGCTATTGATTGAAGAAATCTAGTTTTAAATAACGTATCGGGGAAAAATATATTTTAACAAAAATTGGTAAAAAATAGCTATTGATGTTAGAGTGGTAATTTTTAATGGTCAGAATTAAATTTTTTATTTGTTGAAGCAATTTTGATTTAGAACTAAACAAATAATTTTTTTTCATTGAATATTATAATTTAATTTAAAACATTTAGTGTTTTACAATCTAAGGCTCGGTTCACTTTTTTATTCATAAAATGCCAATAACTTAAAGACTGGGACATCCACAAATCCGGCCCACTGTCAGTTAATTTATCAGACCGACATTTTTAGCCGTGTTTGGAATCGAACCCGGGTCTTATAGTTTGGTATACACACATGCTATCGAACGAGTTAAGGTTACGGCTCCAAACCACAATAATCATTCAATAAATATGACTTTAAATAAAGTATTTTAATGGTCCGAATTGAGTTTTCTCTTAGTAGAAACAAAATAAAATCATTTAATTTATATCCATTACTGTTTTCCAGTCTAAAGCTCGGGCCACTTTTTTTATTCATAAAATGTCAAGACTATAACATCCACAAATCCTGTCCATTGACTGATAATTTACCAAAGCAATATTTATAACCGTGTCGGGAATCTAACCCGATAACAATAGTTAGGTATACAGGCATGCTAAGTTAGCGATTGAATTTTATCCAACACATTGCAAACACGGATAAGGCGCCAATTATAATTTTCTCATTTTTGTTTCAAGTTGGGAACGGCCTGTTGACAAAGGTGTAGTAGATATGCGGCCAAACAACGGTAGTTGGAAGGGGGGGGGAGAGGACGTAGATGGAAGGGGGGGGGGAGAGGACGTAGATAACGCTTGTGTAATAAGCTGTATATTTCCAACCTAGTGGCTATAGTATTATTACTTTTAGTAATACTTACATATCAGCTGGTCTATCGTTTCCAATTTACCCCAAACATCAGGGATCGAATTTCCGCCAGCGTCAGTAGGGTCAAAGGGCTGAAAACTGACGGTGGCGTGAGGATGACGGCAGTGCCACGCAGAGAATCAACCTCTACTATGAGGTGCGTCGGTACAGGGCCCATCACTTCGCCGGTTTCAAGAGGTGATGCCTAAACACACTGTTAAATCCAGCATACGCTACTTTCTCCCTCATACCGGTGTCTAGCTCGTACGGATCCCAATATTCTGAAATTAAATAAATAAATATTAATTACGATCATGGGAGAAATAAAACACTTACGATTATATAAAATCTATATCAGGCCACTAATTATCCATGGACCAGTCGCCATCCGCCAGGCAAATTCCGTCCTCGCTAAAAAGACCTAAATGATTTGGGCTACCCGGCGCTACTGACGTTGCAGGTGACGGGGGCAGGTTTTCTTGAAATTCTGTAAAGGAACCAATGCCGCTGTGCACTAAAGACGTAATAATAAAAATAATAACCCTTAAAATATACAAAACGTTTTAAACACACCTGAATTTATTCAATTTTCCAGCGCGTCGAAACTCATCTTGATGTTTATCGGTAGCAATTATCAAAGATAATGACCGAATGTAATGATTTCAAGGTCTATTTATAGTCGCTTCAATGGGGTGTGCCGCATGTAAAGGTGGCGGCTTCTCATTGGTCGATATATTGTTTCCGCATCGCTGATAGTCCGAGGCCAAGCTATTTACAGTTATCTGTCATTTTTGATAGCTTTCTCACCGAGGACGGACGTCTTTCTCCGGTGCTTCGGCTAGAGGGATCTAATATTGAAAATGCAGGTATACATCTCGCCCTGTGACGGGAAGGGGTACGGAATTCGAGTTCTTGCAAAGTTGACAAACGCTAATTACTTTTATAAATACAAACCATATATTGTTGAGACAAAAGTTCAGGGCTTAAATCCCATATCTAGGTGTCAATCTGGAGTAAGCACACATAATAACGTTGGCCGTTTTCATATTTCAACCCAGCGCAAATGATGCAACATCAATAATTTTATTATTCTTTCTCTCTCTCATTCGGTCAAAGATATCCAGATGGTGTTGGAGGGTTCAATTCACCCCTCATGTTCAGTTGTCAATGACGTGCAAATGTGGGTACACATCTAGTCCTGTGACACAAGGATGTAGGTGTTAAGTCCCTTTGAGGGTAACAAATGGTAATTAATTCACATTTCAAACCCTGGCAAATGCTGTTACACATTTAACCTGGTCAAAATCTGCTTTTATCTCACGCTTGCCTGAAGAGCTTAGTTCGAATCCCTGTCATGCGTGTGTACTCAGGTCGACCCTTCGGTAGAAATCTACCATCACAATGCATTTTATACTTGCATCGATGGTCGCATGATCTAAGGCATCACTAGATGGCCAGTGACAAAGCGATCGATGTTTGAAGCATATGTAGGTACACATTCTACCTGGTCTACCGGCAAAATGTTGGGTGCAGGAAGTACAGCCATTTTAACAGACATTAGCTGTGCTAAAGAAATCCAGATTTGAATCCCGGTGTGCACGCTGTCTAAATGTCAGGCTCCTGGCGGGGGGAAAATCGAATAATTGGTCCTAGGGTGGGCATTTAAAAGCACATCTGAACCTGTGGTCTTCAGAAGGCCACGACCGATTCACCAAGTTGCCTAGGGGCTGAGGGTGGGGGGAAAGCACATATGAACCAACGACCTTCAGAAGGCTACGACCGATGTACCAAGTGGACTTGGGGGTCCATGTCTCTTCAACAAGGTCGTTGCCACTCTCTTTCGAAATTTATAACAAGTTTGCGACATCTGACGACCTCACAAAGAGAGGGGTATGATGAAGTGAGGGGAGGGGGTGAAGTGAAAGGCAGTCCAACAGAGTTTCATGAAAGGGAGCAGTGTGTAACTTAGTTCATTCTGTGCCGTGGCGATGTAAGGATGGTGGGGAGGGAAGAAAAAGAGAAAGGAATTTTACAGCCGTGATACACTGTCAGCTGCTCGCTGCTTAGTGGCTGGGCAGAGAAGATGGTCCCAGCGCTCACTAGCGATGCCGATGGAGGAGTACTCGGTGCCTTGGACTGCATGACATTAAATAAAAAAACTCTAACGCCCCATCCCAATCCTACGACAGTAAACTCCCCCACATCAATAAACATAGCTCCATAGCCCAATACCAATCCTACCCAGACATAAATAACCAATGAAAACAAATAAAAAAGCAATGAGCACACACAAATAATCATTGAGCACAAATAAAAAAGCAATAAGCACAAATAAAAAACAAATGAGACAAGAATACACAAGTTTGGAACACTGGAATGGGCTCATGAGGAGGGGAGGTGGGTCAAGAGGAGGGGAGTGGAGGGAAAACCAACAGCCAATCAGAGAGCGAGGGGCGTGGTCACGTGACCAACTCTAAGCCAATTGGAGTTCTGTTCCCATACACCCCGATAGGTAGTACTATCACATGGCTTAGGTTGAAATACTTGTAAATTAACATAAAACACGCATGAGATAAATAAACCCTAATATTTTGCAAAGTACCTACGCAAGCCACAGTTTAGCTTGTTATTTTTGTTGGTTTAATACGGGTCACGCAGTTTTAGGTGTAAGGATCACAATATTTGAAAGTTATAAAACTACATGTGTGGATATTCTCAAATTTCCCTAAAAACATATACCAATTTTTCCTTCTCTATAGTTTGTGACTTATGAGCTAGCCACACAGGTGGACAAATGGATTAAGAAGGCAAATTTGTAATACATGTAAACGTAAACAAAATATTATCTTTAGTGTACACCCATAGTGTTCATTTAAATGTGTAAGATCATGCCAATTTTTTCTATTTTTTTTGCTGGGTTTCTAGATATTTAGAGTGTCAGACTTACTATATATAGGTAAATAAACTTTACTGGAGATACACATCAGGTTTCAACTTTCTAGATTTATTGAGTTTAGGCTACCCACACCGATTCTCAAGCGTATAAAGCTATTAATATACTCCATTCCCAGTAGGAATTACGCTCTGAAAGGTTTTTTTCCTACCAATATCCTATTATATAATAGATTTATGGTAGGGAAAAAGACCTTTCAGAAAACATTTCCTACGGTGAACAGACTTTATATGTAAAAGTAAAAGAAATACGCTCAAGTTTCACAGCCTAGGTTTACACTACATAGGCTTCAGACAAGTAATTTTATCTTTCTATGTTTCTTGGCTATGGAATTTCTCTAATATGGATTCACATGGTCTAAAGCATCAGGATCTAAATAGATGAAAAAATAAAAATGCTGGAGCTGTTGATTTAAAACAAATAAATCCAAGGTGCATATATTGTGATGTAGTTTCACTTAATAAAATACTCGAAGTTTCAGATTTATATGTTTCTTAGTTTATCATTCACACGAACCAGTAGGTGGCTATACACCGAGGAAATAGCAAAAGCATTGCTAGTAGAAAAATGTAAATAAATATGTTAATGAACAATTTTTTAACTGTTTTGGTAAATGATAATAACAAATGTTTATAACTATGAACAATTTGAAATGTTAAAATTAAATGTGGATAACAAAGTTATTGAAACATGTATATTAACAAGTTAATAGCTGAAAGAATTTTCGGCGATAAAAATCTTATTGGCAGTTCCTACAGTTCGAGTCACAGGAAGAGGAGGCTATTGTTGCAGCTTGTGTAGGGATTATTGGTGCAGGAAGACAGAAAAATAGGAAACAGATGTGCGTTCGTCCATGCCTTCAAAGCAAGAACAAGTAAAGTGGAAATTATATCATAAGTGACTTGAAAAAGGACGAAAGAAAATTTGAAATGGGTGATTTATCAAGTATTGACAGTTTAAAAGCTTTTGTGCGAATGTCAAATAGTGATTTTTAGTACTTTGTGAGACTTATAGGTCAAAAAATTTCACGGCAAGACACTAATTACAGAAAAGCCATTTCAGTCTCTGATATGTTTACTCTTACCTTGCGCTTTTATCTACCGGTGACAGTTTTGACAGCTTAATGCTATGGTTTCGTAAATGATCATCACCTGGGAAGACATATTCCTAGAACTGCGTTTGCTCTTCCTTTTGGTAGGTGACGAATAAATTTTTCACATCACATGTGTGAGGAGCTTCTTCAGTCCCTCTCCCATCACCAACCATTTGTACAGCTGCTTCATCTGCCGAGTAGTCTGTAAAAACATTCTTCAAACAGAGTTGCCAACAATAATAACTTATTAGTGATATTTTGTTATCAACATCCTTTGATCAGGATTGCCTCCAGAGTGGTCGCAAAATGTATGTTATTAACAAAGCTAGCAACAATGTTATCGACATGTTAATAGAAAAATAACAAATGTCGAAAGGAAATGTTACTAACAAAAGTAAAAAGCAAATTTTTATTAATATTTTTAATTACATTTAATCATTTTTATAACAAATGTTGTCAACAATTTTTGATAACAAAATTTAATAACATTTTATGGGACAATTTTTAAAATTGGTTAAAAACATTGTTAATAACACCTCAACCTCCAGTGTAGTGCAGCCTTTAGACACAAATTTCTCATAAATAGATACAACATTCTCAAGGCTCACAGTCTTAGGTCTCTTCAAATAATTATGCAAAGTTTCATCTCTCTGAGTTTCTTAGTTTTGGTGTTAATGGGACTGGTCTAACGCGTAAAACTCTGATCAGATTCGTTTTAGTGGGGAAAGTAATCTGTTGTCAGAATACCAATGTAAATGTGAGATAAAGTAAAATATAGATTTTACCTACCAATGTAAATACGAAACCACAATCCAAACTATAAATGTGATGGTGCGCAGGAAAAGGGACCTTATCTTCCCCAAACTGAGTCAGTAACATTTCTTTATACAGAATTTCCCGCTGAATAAAATTGTGTTTTTAGTGTTTTTTTTAAATATCTTCATCTTTTGAGGGGTTATTAAAATTAAAATTTGAAATTTAAATAACAGTAGTTTTTAGAAAAATTGAAGTTAAAATGTACTAATATTTAAATATCAACATATTTGATATGCTTCACTCATTTTAATTGAAATTACACTCACATAGTTCAGATTTTTTTTGTGCTGATTTCAACAATGTGTCTTAAATAGTTGTTGGATGAAAATTTGGAAAGTATTAAGGGAATTAGAAAGCGGGCTATTTACAAATTAACATGCTATTATCAGGAAAAATTATCTTTATGAAAAAAATATTGATAATTTCATGTTACATGTTTGTGTGCGTGTCTTTACTAATACCACAACTTTATTTATTTTTAAATTGTATTCATATTGTATAACATTACATACTTATTATAAACATTCTTCTTCTTCTTATTTTATAATAATACATTCTTAAATAGGTGATGGATGATCCTTTATCCATCCACTGCCCGTAATGGTAGTTGGTGGTGGTGTTTGAGCAGACTTTTTACTTCTTTCCGTAAATGGCTCTGGTGCATCTATGTCATCATTTCCACCTTCTGTGTCTTCTATAACCAGATTATCTTCTGCAGTTTTAAGGTTAAAATATATTTTGACTTGTCTGAGCAGTATGGTCGTATCTTTTCAAACAAATATTTCTTCCGCTTATACGACGAACCAGCTGGTGTTGTTTCTTCAGGGAAATCTTGTAATTTTGACTTATCAGGATTTATTGTATTGTGAGTTGTAGGCCTATTGTATTCTTTGTCGTTATAAGATGTTAAAGTCACAACAAAAGAACATCACCTCAAAATTAATGTTTGCTATTCTGATATCTGGAAGATAAGGTCCCATTTCCTAGCCATGGCACCGGTTTATTAAAAATAGGCCTACATTATTTTAATGCATTTACTGCCATATATCGGTAGATTTTTAATAATAATAAATTGAGGTTGAAGATAAATAATAGATATAGCTTTTGCAACAAAAAAGACAAACAGGTAGTTATTACACCTGATACACTGTTTTTCGCTTTATCTGGAACTTTCCCTGGCAAGATAATGTCTATTTTCCTGTATATGGTCACAATTATTTCTCTTTGAATTTAAGCTGGAAATTTGTTCAGTAATTATTATATTTCTTTTGATTAGAAGATATTTTTTCTTGGTGACCAAGTTATATGGAAATAAAATTAATACTATAGTCATAGAGAATAGCCGCTGTTTACTCTTTTTAAGAGGCCTGTCCCACAAAAGATTAAAAAAAAATCATGTTCCAACCTTCAGGTTTCCCTAATGAGGCCTAATTATACCAAGTTTTCTTTGACTTTCTAGGTTTATGGTTTTGGAGTTCTTTCTTCTAAACACACACAAATACATATGCTATTTTATTTAGGCCTATACGAACATATTTTAAAAATCGTAGCTATTGATGCTACAACAAAGAAATTTCATTAATAATAAACACGTAGGTCTCGTGTTATAAGTTCGTCTATGATCAAGTCCATGAATACTGGGTAATACTCATAAGTTATATCAACTTTATGAATTTGGTGGACTACTATGTCTATTCACTAGCAATATGTTTTGATTATAAACACTATTATCTAGAGTTATGTTTCAACCCTTTGTGTATTATGTGATATGCACTATTCAATATTAGTTATGCGTTACGGATAAATATAATCCCAGCATAAGTGGTAGATGAGTTCAAATTATATCTCTTGTTTTTATGTAAACATATAAAAAAATGCTCAAGACATGTCTTTTTTATAGCTTCGTATTTTAATACTTATTATATTGCGTTTTAATCGATACCTCCAACACTTTAGAGCTGATTTGTTTAAATGTCTGGCTGCTGAATTGAGGATCTGTTATTTGATTCCCGGTGTGGTCGAAAATGTATCGTTGGTGATTGGGTTTCGTTGGTCACAGTGAGGAATTAATAGCCGGGGGACTGGATGTTGTGGGCTAAAGTAAGTCTTAAAGTAATGTGCTGATATAATAATTTCCCTAATAATAATAAAAATAATAATAATGGCTTCACAAGACAGTTCTTTTGCGTTGACCAATTGCTTTAAGGTGTTAGACACACATTGCACTTTTTCTCCATTGATGGGTAGTCGATTTTCAAATCCAACTGGATGCAATGGGTGTTTTTCCCAATCGAGGCTTTAAACTTTTTTTTACACACGTGCTCGACAGTAATGCTGTTTAGTTTTTATTGACATACCTATATATCGGATTAATTAGTTAACGACCTTAGTGTTTTCAATGAACCGCGTCCTTACCAGCCGTCCACGCTATACCTATATCTACATTAATAGGATCTGGATGAGGAAGGCTGCATGTAAAAGAAATGTAGCCGAATTTGTGTGGATATAGAATGAAAAACCGTTAAGGGAATATCATCATTACACCTTGACGGAATAAAATAGTCAAACCAAACAAGACGAAACTGGTACCTTTGTTTGAGCTCCCACCGGTGTGACCGACCTTTCTACAAATGAATTAGTAAAAATAATTAAAACATAAAAAATTACCGTAATATCCGCTGTCCCTAACAAATCAAATAGGTTTTTAAGAAATAAAATAAAAGTTTAAGTTTCAATTAATTTCAACAGATTTGGAGACAATGATATTGTGAGTGACTCTGATCTTCAAGGAAATACTTACATTTCATTCGACAGAAAGCTCTCCCCATTGTGTTTTTTCTACCTTCTTTCATGGTAGCGTTTGAGAAGTTTATTTTTTATACGCTTTTTCTTTCCCCATTTAGTAAAGTCACCTTGTGAAGAACGCATTACTAAAAAGTAGTTCAAGAAAAGCTCTGATCATCGATGTTCGTACTACGTTATGAAAAAAAGTTGGACCGCTTTGCCTCCAAAGGGTTGACCATGTACTTATAAAGGGAAGCGGATAGAAGGATAACATCTGTAGAGTGGCACACGTTTTCTGAACGTAATTTTTCTTTCAGCTCTTTGATTCCCAGATGGTCCACGCATTATGATAACTGAAATATAAATATCCCTTCTCTCCTTCCAAGAACCAGTATTTTCTTAGTCAGATTATTTATAGTACAAATAATATCTAGCCGAGTAGTATATTCTTTTTAATAGTTTTTTCAATAAATCATTTGTTTATATTTAATGCTTATAACATAGTTACATTATTGTTTGATACCACTTCTTATTATCCGTCCAAACTTTCCACATTTTTAAACTATACTGTTAAGGTATAAATATTAAAGGAAGAATTTAAAAGAAACATACCCAAATTTGTGTGGAGGAAGAGTGCGAAACAATTTATGAAAGACTAACTTCAACACACCCGTCCCGGATTCGAACCTAGATCTCCCAGTAGCTTGCAAATCAAACTAGATGAGTTTGGCGTTTATTCCGTGTGTCGACCGATGCGGACTACAGATAGGTAGTTAATCATGTTGTTAACATTTTAAATATACCGATCCCCATGACTGAGCCATGGGGGGGTTCAAATACATATTTATGGGGACCCTGGGTTGAATTTTAGGGGCATCTAATATATTTTAGTAATTCTTTGTGAATTATTCTATTTTATATAAATATTCAACGTTGGATGTGCTGTGTTTGGTTATGTCGTTTGGTTACACAAGCCTCTGGTTAGTAAGTGCACGTTAAAGATTTTCGTAACTTCTTTTACTTATACATGTAAATGGTTTGAAACAAGTATGATAAATGGCATGTCCAAAAGACTAAACTTTGTTATTTTAAAAAACGAATGTAATTTATCACGAATTAATGTCAAACTGTTTTAAATTCATAGTTGTTGGAAATGTTCTGGAGCAGCAGGAAGTTTTTCTTTATCATATCTTCAGAAAGAATCAATCTATCTAGACGTGAGGGCAAAGAAAAGATGTATCAAGTGAGGAAGAGTACGAGGGGGAGGGAAAGGCTTAGAGTGTTTAAAAAAAGGATTTTATCCATAGAGAAAAAAAATGATTGAAAATCGTAAGAGGTAAGCGATTTCATAGATGGGATAAAACTTTTTTTCCAACACAAGAGTAGGGAAAAAACACACACATACACAAACACAATATTACGGTAGCAGAGCCAAAAAAAATAAATTAAAACTTTCACAAACTTAGGAAATAAGTAGGCTACTACTGAAACTTTGTCGACAATTTGTAAAGGACCGTTATTAAGTAGTTACAGTCCCAATGTTCATCAGTGGGAATATTATCCATTTACAAAATGTTAATTTGAATTTCTGATTTGTCTTAAATCTACATGATGACTACGGAGATCTGATGTTTTTCCTGTGTCCTATTCATGCTATATGTAAGCTATACAAACCTGTGATTTATTTACTCATAGAATAAACTTTACAACCACTTTTTATATTTCTTCGCTCTTTTATGTCACCAGAGAAAATAATAGGTGTAAGGTTAACACTCCTGATTTACCTGGGATTTAGAGATTGTACTTGCTTTTGGAACTACAAGCTAGTATCATCTCAAGTATGATGATTGGTATGTTTCTGATTATTATTACTATTATTTATGATAGAGGTTTTCAACCTGTGTTGCGCTTACATCAGTGGTACGCGAATATAGCCTAGTAGTGGCAGATCTTTTTTTCTTTTTGCTCCACGTTTACCTAATTTAAACTATTACATTTAAAAAAGCTGTGTTCTTAGAAACCAGCCAAGGGTTATCATTAGATACATGTCATTTAAATTGAGTTATGTATTCTTAGTAATATGTTATCACTTGCATCGGTGGTCACACTTTTGTGTTAGACTGGATTTCTGGTGATGGGGATATCGGGGTTCAAATACCAGCCATGTGTGTAGAGTTTGTTTTCTCCTAAATTGTTTCCCCAAAATCCCTCCATGCAAACGCGTATGAATTTCCTATATGTAGGTTACTGATTTTTGTACCCTAATAAGAAGGCTGAACTAAACAAAATGTAAGTATTCTGATCTAAATAAAACACTTTCTAACTAAGTTAAATAATTTGTTTTAAAACATAATTGTACGACTGTAAAGAAGGATATTAATAAAATAATAGCTATACCCAGCCGTGGTCATATGGTCTGACTCTCGCAATAGAATAGACTGCTTGTTACGGGTAGATTGGGGCTCGATCCCAGGCAGTGTATTAAGTGTACTTTTTCCTAAATTGTTCGCCATTTTCTCTCCACGCAAATGCGAATACATTTCCTCTAATTTAAACCTCTCTAATTCATATCCCATTAGCGAAATTAGTAAATAAGCGTATAACCCGAATGGGTAGTAAGACGTGCTGCGAAAACAAAATAACTAAACATTTATGTTTTGTTAAGAATTAAACTCTTTGGGTACGCGAAATAATTATTTACCAATGAGTGGCTACGAAACTGAACACAATTTAGATACTACCTATCTGCAGTGTACCGAGAGCATTGTGCAAGAAACCATTTCTCGGTTAAGTGAATGCACACACATTTAAAGTATTTCCTGTCTCCGTAGTTAGGGAATGTGAGTGGATGACCACAAGTCTAGGGAACACTGGTTCGATTACAAGTGGTGCTTATGAGTTTAATTTATTATATTTTAATGTGTTTGCCCTACTACTAAATTAGTTGATATCTAAACTCTGGGTCTATGTATATTTTTTGGGTTTTATTAAGCTAGTTTGTAAAATGTGTGCTGATATAATATGTTTATTTAGAAAGTGTGCGTAAAGTATCCAAAAGAAGTAAAATAACCAGTAGCTGTTTATTTTATTTTTCAGACTCAAGTAATATAATTTTCACCTCAGCAAACTTCGGGCAAAGGGATGCTATTTTCGTCAGACATTTTGACGGTACCTTTGATGGATATTAATAATCTACTGACTACATAATGCACGCATACACCAGCTCTCTTATGTTTTTAAAGTTTTTTTTTTGTGTGCAGCCAGACAAGTTTATAAAAAATATAGTAATATTTCTCTTGCTGCCAGTGATAAGCCTCAACGGGGTAGGTCTTCTTCCCATGGATATAAAAAGGGGTAGCTTACCCCCATTATGGAATAAAGCAACGTTATACAATTAAGTATATATTAAAGGCAAAGCTTGGGGGATTAATGATTATAGTTACGGACATGAGCCGTATCTATATTATCATCGAATATATTGAAAAACGACCCCAAGTTCGATTCCGTGTCCAGGTGTAATATTTCAATCTATTCTATTACCCTCATTAGCTACACAGTAGCTCATACGCCAGGACATTATTGAAAACGGCTGAATAGAGTCGATAAATCATACAATGGCAGGATGACAAGTATGGCCTAGGATGGCCAAATGATGGCTCAAATAATTTTTTAACTTTTTATATATTGACATCCCGGTGAAAACCTCTATCGATCACTATACAGTCAGATTTTTTTTTATAGGAATTACCTTTTCTGACATCTAAAAAAGGATACTTGATGTACTTTTGCAAGTTAATATATCTAGTTATTTTATATCCAGCTGTAACTTTTGATATATTATATCAATACCTTTTAAATAATACTGATAATATGGCCAAACTTTATTTCGTTATTTGTATTTTCTAAAATACCCTTCCCATGAAATCTGGACTTTCTGAATTATTTTGGTATTGATTCAATTTAAACCATATTTATTGCAATTTATTTATAATACAAATTTTTAAGTCTGTTTACAAGATAACTATGACAATATCACCCAAACTAACAAAACCCAACCTTACTAGAGGCCTGAGAGGCTATGTTTTGTTAGGTTTGGTCAGCTGATACTAAAAGTATATTTATGTCAGTTAAGTATATTAAGTAAAAGTGTATAAAGTGAGATGAAACCAAAATAATAAGATTTTATTAAATGATATCTCACAATTTGTTGTATACACTATGTGATTTGTGAATACTCTAAAACTATTTGGTATTAGTGTGACCGATTTGTTCCTTTGCCTACTTTGACACTTACGTCTGTTGAGCACCCTGCAAAAAACCATTCATAATTGGCCATGGCTGAAAATGAGCTAGGGCAAATAAATACTAATCATATCCAAGGTTCGACCTTATGAATGATTAAATATTAATAGTCTTTCAGAATATCAGTTTAATTGGGAACTGCCTCCATGTCAAAATAAAGGAATCTTCAGGGTCAAGTGACACCAAATTGTTTATCGGTATCAAACATATATTATCTTGAAGTGGACCTGTATACAATTGTTGCATGGGCTATATTTGTATAAAAAAAATTCACTGGTACACAGGTTCCATTGCATGGACCTTGTTTAATATTTAATTACCCAAAGAGCATTATTATATTGCCTATACCTTAGTTTAACTTATGTGGTTGGATTTCAAAGGGTTTCAAATTATTTAAAACCTTTACTGGATGGTTGTTACCTTTTCCCTGCTCAACCTCACAGGTGAATTAGTCCACAAACAAAATAACAATATACCTCTCCTTCTAAAATACTCAATACTTACTCATTTGTTCTAGAAACTTCGTTACTACGCTGACACAGGATGACAATGTTAAACCAAATTTATTTAGCCATTGGGCTCAATCTATTTACAAATATTTCGTTAACTCTCGAGCCATGGGTCGTCAATACTTCTTCTGGCACTTATAATTATTTTCCTTTCAGGCTGTTACTCTTTTTTAAATTATTCAGAACAGAACATCATTAGTCTTCGCTGTAATTACTGCAGACTCTCCGCACATTATTGTTTAGGTTATATTACATTCCATCCTCAGCCGAGAGTGTTAAATGCTGAACTGGCCGATTGCTATCCTATGAACATGAGTAAGAACCAATAAACATGACCTAAAGTCAGCTCCTAACATTAAAACTTTTCTCTCAAATGGGAAATAACTATTCATTATAATCTTTAACACTTGATTGGTTTCATTTTGTGCATAGCTCGTAGACATGGCTGACTCATCCTATATGAGCAGTTTGGCATCTCTTTTCTGATCACATTTGAGCATTTTGGCTTCTCTTCTGACGGCTGCACCATTCAATGTCGTTTTCATGTTGGAGGTGGTTGTTGTACTAATGGCACAGGTAGTACGTAAAACAAGTGCTAGATACAATCGACCTTAAACAGGTTTTTATTTCGAGTTTCTTAGAGACAAACAAACATCCGGTCAACCACGTTCTTGTTCATACAAACAAATACAGTAATCAGCGTCAATATGTCTGTAGCTTTCTTTCAAAGTAGCATCCAATAACGTTTTAATTGCTTCGGTTGCAACCTGATTTAATACTAAACATCATAATTGTATTTATAATAACAAAAACTTAAAAACAATTTAAAATATTACTTTTGTTAAACGTAAATATTTATGGACATGAGAACCGAATATGTGACCTTTGGCTTTGCGCACCAATGCTCTACCACTGACACATCCTGATTCAGCTAACAGGATTGACCCTCTGTATAACCATCACGTATAAGTTTGTGATACATATGCATAAATATCGTATATAATTATTGTATTTGACAAAGATATAGATATATTTACTTACCAATATGAATATGTACAAAAAAACCCCACACAAACAGTTTAATGTATTATAATAATAGTAATCTGTAATTTATCTTTGGACTTGAGGTTGAAACTTCTACCGTATTTCCTCCTTGGTTTTGAAGAGAAAATAGCATAAGATACACAAATTAAAATGGTTAAACAAAATACAATCTTGTACTCTTTGCTATCAGTCTGATCCGATCTTTCCACGGTTAAGTAGGACCAACACTATATCAAAATATAAAGTTTAACATCCATCTGCCCACTATTTGGTAGTTCCTCGTTGTACAATCGTGAACTAACTTTGGTCAACATAAATCAATATTGGTGATTCAAAAATAAAAATAAATTAAACATATGAGACAAAATATTACTTCATTCACAAACTGAGTATCATTGTTCATCAATCTATTTACCCAGAATTAGTTGATTTTAATTGTTATGTTGCTGCTATATAGACGTTAGTTTATCCTTCAATCATTATCTTTGCTATCGCAACCCTAATATATCCCCTGTAAGATAACCACTAGTTTTTGTATTCGTTTAATTTTAGATTTCTTTAGAGTTTCCAAGTTTTCTACAATATAAAGTGTTTATTAGCCCTTTTACAGCTATTTTTAAATTCCAAACTGTCCGGCTTTAATGGTTATTGTGGGGTGGTCACAAACTCGGCAAATTAAAATTTTCTTCAATGCCGAAAAAAAATAATAATAATAATTTTGGAAATATCTTTAGCTACTACTTCCCTCCTACCCCTTTTTTATTTCCTATATTTACATTTTAAAATGTTAAGATTTGCTTTATTATCATATATGTTTTCTTCCCGTGCTTGCCAAAATTTTAAGCCACAGTGAAATGTAATGTTATATATTAGTTGTATCACATATTAGAACTTCCATTTCCCTGGCCTCGATTTTGAAATTTAATCTGCTCAGAAGTCTTTCAGCCTCTGGGAAGGTCTATCGAATGTCAAACTTCTATTTTTTATATAACACCAAAAAGTGTTATCTATATTAGTTTTAGGAATTTTGTTGGGATCCCCCTTCCCATGTACTGCTTTTTAAAACAGAAATATATAAATACACCTTTGATTTTATTTTATTTAGATTATATAAAATACTATTTTCACTATTTAAAAAATAAATAAGTAAAAAATAATTTAACTAACTTAATTCAAAAAATATTGTTGCTAAACATAAGCCATCTAATTTTTGCCTGGCAAGCAACGTTAAATATTGGCCTTGTGCAAAATATACCAAAATCGGCGTTTTTCTTTATTTGTGTCTACTCATGCCTATCTATCCTCCCAGCGGGCAGTGTTTCACCTCCTGTCCCTTGGTTCAATCTCCAGCTGTGGTTTTTGAGACACGCTCAACACTATGCCACACCACTTACTCCTGTTTACTGGGCTTTGGCACCTTTCTTCCATTTTATATTAAACTAGGGTTAAAACAAGGGTTATTAACGACTTGATATGAACAGTTAGGGCCAGGTTCCCAAAGGGTTAAGTGCATGACCATCTACTTGCCTGAACTATTTGACCGGTCGTAATTGTGTACTAGTCCACGGTTCTGGCCGTTCTCAAAGGTTATCTTCTCATTCAAGTGACAAATCTCATCATGGTAATATCGAGTGACTCAGTGGATTGTAGTGAAAGAGTGGTGTGCAATTTGATGGCATACGAGGCAAGGTTTATATATCTCATCGGATAACGAATCACTTATTTAATTTTTTTTAAATTTTCACATAGCTTATATTAATTTGTAGGTCTTTCTGACATTTCTTACTTTTTGTACGACTTTTTTCGGACCAAAACCAGTAATTTTCATCTCGTTCATAATATATTTCTATGCCTGATCTCTAGCATCCTGAGCTTTATAACTTTCTTTTTTTCAATTTCCTTGTACATTTTTCCTGACATCCTATTTAACTATAAATCAGGACTATTTCTGCTCTGCTCATATTACAATATGCCTTCTATATAGTTAATCTAAAAAATTTACACATAAACTCTCTGGGATATAAACATATAGGCCTACTACTACTAAAACTACTTGTCCTGTTATGGATCATTACCAGTTTAACTCGATTTGTGCCTGTTATTTTGGCTATATAAATTTTTTCCTTTTGATATGCCTGCTTTGGACTTAAATCTAACTTAACCTAACTTATACCTAGTGTCGTCGTTCGCACAATCAGTTTATATCTTCCTTGTAGAGTGTCTCATTTTCTTTTTCTTTTCTGGTCACTTTCTTCCGTGGCCAGTTGACATCCCTGGAGTGCTCGATAGCTCCAGACAAGCATCACGCTTGTTTCCAAGCGAGCAGGGCTCTTCGAGTAAGGAACAACTTCCGACGTCTCATATGTATCCCCTTAACTTCCTTCTAACCTAGTCGGTATTCCAGGCGTCCCTGGCTCATCAGAGATATTGATCACTGATACCCCTGAGACGCCATTCCTCGGCTAGAGCTCTAGATATATCCAGAGTCCATCAAAATCTATTCCACCATCCCTTTTATTACCCTTTATGTGATTTGTTTCACCAGTTCGGTAACGTCTCGTCTAAGTATGATGTTTTTCCTCCGTTTCCCTCGTATTCACTTGTCACTTCTTCCTCGGTTGTTTCTTCCTGTCTGTTTTGTCTCAAGTCTTGTTTCTGTCTTTGTCTTCTTTATTTTGGTTCATCCATATGTCTGTCCCTTTCTGCTTTTGATACCCTATCCTCTATCTCATCAAGGTAGCTCCACCGGTCCAAATCCCTCAATATATGGTATATGGCATTGGCCTGTATAGGCATTAGTAGCTCCGCTCTTTCCCTTTCCGTAAATATTCATTCCAAGGTCACGTGTTCCGGTGTCGCCTCTCCTACACAACATCAAAGACTGGTTTCACTCGAGTTCATCCTAAAGAGGGACGCTTGATATGGACCATGCCTTGTGATATAGTGGACAAGTCCCTGGGAATGTTGAACATGCTTCATTCTCAGTCTTTCTTGTACATTCTGAAATAACTGGAATGTCCTTCTACCTGTGGTACTCTCTTCCCAGGCTGCTTGCCCCTCCCGCAGGAGGGTATGTATCTCTTATATAATCCTTGCTACTTACACCGTTAGTTGTTAACTCCATTACTTTGTTTAACTTCCCTTTTTAAAGCCAATATCCAGTGGACCTCTTTCGTACAGTACCTCTAAGTCTAGGGGCCAGACACCTTGGGTGACACACAACGTGTTTGTTGGTACAGTTTTGTAGGCCCCAGAAAGCCTCATGAGAATTTTCCTCTGAAGGCCTCTGAGTTTCCTTTTAGCTCTGTCCCCTCTCAGTTGTAGTGCCCACACTCCTGCTCCATATCCCACTATGGACACAAGCAACGCCTGATGGTAAAGTCTAATCAGTTTTAAGGGCGTTCAAAAGATATTCCGAATTAATTTAAATTAATTTCATCACTTGATCATGAGTATATCCAGTACAAAGACATCTTGACACGCTCAGATGAGTGTACACGACTAAAGCAGTAGTGATATGACTGGATTACCAATGCTGGGGAGGTCAAGGTTCAAATCTTGGTTGGGTTAACAGGAGGTGTGGATGAATCCACATGTTATTTATCATTGTGGTTCTCCCACTATCTCCTTACTTTAATGTGGGTGCACAGTAGGAAGGATTGTCGATTTCTGGGACAGAACAATGAGGCAATTAACGAACAATGGGGTCCTTAATTGATTGGGA
>CABFOV010005430.1:6407-16632 GCA_902141375.1 Timema poppense
GGGGGGGGGGGGGGGGGGGGGCTATGAGAGGAGGGTTAATCATAAATGAAAATCCTAATCAAGGGGTATGGGAGAGAACAAAGGTTTGGAACCGCTGAGCTATACCTACGTGTTTTTTTGTACTAGTACCTACAATAGCAGTCATTGATGTAAACCTGATTATAGGTTAGGATTGATCAATATTTAAGCATATTTTAAGTAAAATGAATTAGTGCCTAATTGCTTGTAAGTATATAAGACAGTGTAGAAACACTGTACAATAATGTAAAGTAATTGATAGTGAAGGAAGCGAATTTGAAAGGATAGTTAGGTTAGGCCTGGACAGAAAAACACATTTCTCTCTTCATTTCTTCCCTTCTCAAACTATTGCACTATATTAAACTTCACACTTTGTTGAATTTTTGGGGATGTTCCTTTATCATTAGAAGAGACACATTAAAACACATACTTCTATAGCCTATCTTTGTTTGTTGGAGATGAAGTATGAGAGAAAAAGACCAATGGGAGGCTAGGAAAGAGATGGGAAGAGCAAATAACAGAAAGTGTGCAAGTGAAAGGAGAAGAATGGAAATAATTAAAGGAGGATGAATGAAGGATGGATGGATGGATAGAGGAAGATGGAGTCATTTTAATATGTTACTATATATTCATATGTTTTGATAGAATTTTAAAATTATAGCTTAAAACTTTGTAAAAACAGGTATCACTAAATGTCGATGTGTCTATATCAGGGGGAATGTATTTCATGAATATTTTGTACAATAAAAGTGAAATAATTTTTTACAATAGTTTAATTTACGAATACATTATACATTATACTACAATAAAAACTATCATTGAAATAAAATGTCTAGGAGCACAAGTTGTGTCCGAGGAAGTTCGCTTAGTGCTGTTTCACTCTCAATGACTAAGCGTTAGGAGTTTGCGAAGTCCACTTTTTCAATGTGAAGCAAAGTCCAATCAAATAATACGCCATATTCCCGAAGCTGAATCGAAGTTTGAATATTAAAAAAAATAAAGTTCAGTGTTAGATAAAAATATTAGTCTTTACATAAATATGTAAGGTTAGGTATTAGATATAATTTACAGAATCCGATATACCAAAAATAATTTTTCTTTTCTTAAAATGATAAATTAAGTTACTATCACAAAATGTAATATAGTTATTTCAGATTTTTTTACACTAACCCTAATTTGTGATGGAAATAACAGCAGAAAACTTTTAAAAATAAACACAAATTTGTGTTTTAGCTTTGATTATACATTTTTTGGTGAATCTGGAATTTTACTCTCAAATAGAAGTGAACGCATATTCAAAACAAAGTCAAAGTTTTCAAAGCTTCGCACACCCCTACTAAGTGTGCAATTATTAACAAAGCAAAAATTACAAATTCTTGTGTTCAGTTTGTTTAAGTCTTACTTTAGAAATTATTTGTAAAAGCATTTCAATAAAACTTGAGACTGAAAGAGAATATGTTTGTAGTTTTGGCTTGATTTGTTCATCTGATGACATAATGTGTGGCTTTGGCTGGATGTGTCCTTTGAACTATTTCATCTGATGACAAAAATTGTAACTTTGGCTCAATTTGTTCATCTGATGACAAATCAAAGCTTTAGCTGGATTTGTCTACCTCTGAACTATTTCATCTGACAACAAAACATGTAGCTTTGGATGGATTTGTCCCCCTTTGACCTATTGCATTTGATGACAAATATCAATTAGTTCATCTGATGACAAATCAAAGTTTTGGCTGGATTTGTCCACCTATGAAATACTTCATCTGACGACAAAACTAGTTTTGGTTGTATTTGTTCTTCTGATGACAAAACTCAAAGTTTGGGCTGGATTTGTCCACTCCTGGACTATTTCATCAGACAACAAAACTCCCCTTTGGCTGGATTTGTCCGCTCCTGAGCTATTTCATTTATGAAGTTCCTGCATCTTCTCTAGTTCCAGTTGTATCGCTTTCATCTTTTAGACAAAGGAAAAGACCAAACAAAAAATCATAAATATTGCCATTAGGATTTTAATGTGTTACTTAATCGTCAAGAGATGTGGTATCACTGTTTGGTGCTGCTGTGGAATATTGTCAGGGTGGTTGCAATATCTGAAGACTACTCTGACAACGCTCCACGAGGCATCGGTGAATGAGCCTACCTTGTCAGCCTGAAACTTCTGAACGTGAGAAGGAGTCTTCTCCTTGTAACCAATTGAGGATGTCCTCTTCACCAACTTGTCAAGTTCCTTCAACAATCTCGCCTCCTTCTTGGACCATTTCTTGTCATCCCTGAATACACCGACCTTGAACCAAACACAGACACCCTTCTACATCCCTCGACAGAGTTTTCATAACTTGTGAGTAGGAATTTTCTACTTCGAGTTGAAGGTGAATAAAAACACAAAGGTTATTTTTCTTCAAGTTTCAATACCAATATAGAGCAATATTTGTATTACGCATAAACCATAAATACAAACATATTTTTTTTAAGAACGACATTTTATGTGTTATATGTATTTTGAATAAAGTACAAGAAAGGTGGATAGAAAACAAATAAAAGGGGTCTTACCACCCGTTCGGGTTATACGCTTTAAGTACTAATTACTCTAATGCATTAAGAATTGGGAAGGTTTAATTAGAGGAAGTGAACCCGCATTTGCGTGGAGGGAGAGTGGAAAACCGTTTAGGAAAAACCACCCCCAGTTCACCCTACCGAGATTAGAACCTTGATCTCCCCGTCCTCAGCAGTCGAGCTCAACACGACAAGCGCGTTAGCCAACTACGCCACCGATGCGGGTTTCACACTTTACATTGCTGCCATTGGACAAAGGCTGTCAGTTGAAGAAACACATTTGTTACCACCCAATCCCTCAACCTAGGTTTCATTAAATCGGAACTTATCAGAAGGGAGTGTGAAGCATGCAACTCAACTTCATAAAAAGAGGAAAACACAAAAGGCGGAGAAATAAATAGGTAAATAATGAAAGGATACTTAGACAAGAACATTTAAGAGGACAAACAAAGGAAATGAACAATGGATTTGATTATATAATAAATCTCTTTATTTAATGTGTTTTTTCCCTTTTATATAATTTCTATCTGGACCTTTCCTTTAACATCTTTCTTTATCATTTTTCTACCCAATGGCAGCAATGTTAAGTGTGAACTATGATTTTTTTTTTTCCGTTGTAAAAGCCATATTGTGTTTGTTCCTTTATTATGTTTCTATCCACCTCTTCTGTACTAAGTTCATTCTACGTATTCACAGTTAAAAGCGCGCTACTGATTCCATAAGCTAGGCTTCTCTCATTGTGGTTCTAGTTTCCCAAGTTTTTTTGAAAAGTAATATTTCCCATTCAAGTTTCAGGAACAATAGTTTCCCCAAACTGTATCCCAAACAGCTCTATTAATTAATTATTATAGTTTGCAATGTGAACATTATGTTGTGATTGAAATAAAAGCACAAATTGAATAAAATTGAACATAAATGTACATTTTGACTTTAAAAGTTTTTTACTGTAAATTGTTAAATCTGGAATTTTAATTTAGAATAAAAGTCGAAGCTGACTACCGTACATCTTTTATTCTAAGATGCACTTTTTATGCGATTTAAACATCTATAAAAACAGGGTGCATCTTGGAATCACATTTCTTTTTGATTTTTCCCGCGCTTTGCATTTTGTCTCAGAAAAATCAGACTCTGAAGATGAAGTTAATAATAATAATAATAATAATAATATTTAGCACCGCGTCTTACTACCTGTTTGGGTTATACGCTTTAAGTACTAATTACTCTAATGGATTAGGAATATCTAATGGATTAGGAATTGGGAAGGTTGAATTAGAGGAAGTGAAACCGCATTTGCGTGGAGGGAGAGTGGAAAACCATTTAGAAAAAACCACCCCCAGTTCACCTGACCGGGATTCGAACCTTGATCTCCTCGTCCTCAGCAGTCTGGCTCAACACGACAAGCGCGTTAGCCAACTACGCCACCGAGGCGGGTAAGATGAAGTTAACTCTGATATTAATTCAGATGCAGATATTGATGACTTAGAAGAATCAGACTGTTACTGATTAAGAAGAAAGTGAAATCACCTACTGATAAATAAGTTAGTGCCTGTATTGTGTTGTTAGTAAATTGACTTCTATAATAAAAATATTTCTTAGATATAAGATTTTTTTTCTTCTTTTTTTCTGTCAGTGGTTCTGAAAAATTCAGGTGTGTCTTACAATTGATAGCATCTTACAATCGAAGATATACGGTAATATTCAAAGCGTCACACACCCCTAAAACTTAGAGAAAGTGTTTTCTTTGTTATTCTTGTGGTATCTCTCTCGAATGTGTTTATTACCTGTGTAGTGAGATATACAGAGCAGTTAGGGCCCACAGTGTCAACTAGCGTTGACAGATTAATATCAGATGGCTCTTCTGTGCAGATTATGATATTATGGCACTTGGACAATCTTTTCATTACAGCCAGAAGATGATCGAGAACTTGTTTGTCGTTGTTTGACTTGCTGACGACATAAACTGTAGGAAGCGAGAACAGAACATTTCGTGAATAGGATCCAATGATGTATCAAACTAGGACTTGTAGACAATGCGATACAAAACTTTGTTAGTTGTAGTGTTGTAGATAGTACGATCCAGACCTTAAAGTGTCATAGAAAGTACAATACAAACTTATCAAGTGTTGTAGGAAGTACGATACAGACCTTTAGGTGTTGTAAAAAGTAAAATAGAGACTTATCAGTGTTGTAGGAAGTAAGATATAGACCTTTAAGTGTTGTAAAAAGTAGGATGGTGATCCATTAGTGTTGTAAAAAGTATGATACAGACCTGTGAGTGTAGTGTCAGTTGTCGCGCACCTGGACCTCAGACTTCTGATGGCAGATACAACGTTTAAAACAAGCTGCACCTCTGATTCCACCTCTTTGTCCCTCCAAACACTCCACTGTGGAAAATCAAAGTTGACTAGACACACCAGAACTTTGTGAGACATGTTTATACCAACTCTCACTCAGAACATTAAAATGGTTAGCTAAACATATTTAAAATTTATTATATCATGTTTTAATTAAGAATATACAGGCGTCCTAGGCTTTTCTACCTTCTTAAGTTATAAAACATACTTTGGCGCATGGTCCGGTCTTTCATTGCTAACAACTAGCATAAATACTCAAACTCGGCCCTAGAGAGTCTTGAGTTCCCTACCAGTGCTGTTTTCCAATAACGCCTTCAAGTTCTCTAATAGCGCTATTTTACAATCACTTTTATGAGTTCTCTCTATCAGTGCTGTTTCACAGCCCCTCCTCAAGTTCTCTACCAGCGCTGTTTTACAACCACCCCCTCAAGTTCTCTACCAGCGTTGTTTCACAACCCCCCAAATGATTTATTTCCAGCCAGTGCCTCACGTTAATTCAAAATCGTGGTAGTCAGGACCTTCTCTTAGCTGGCTCATTGGAAAACACTTATTTCTGTGTCACCTTGCCTTGTTCAGGATAGGCACTCGAGACATATCAGTAAAGTCAATGCCACAAACTTGATCATAATAACCTCATGAGTGCAAGGATACGAGGCCACCATGATGCTATCAGTCTTGCTTCGCAGCGGCAGTCTTTGGTACAGTTCCTCGGTGATGTAGGGCATGAAGGGGCTGAGACACAATAGGGTAGTCTCGAGGCAACAAACCAAGGTCCCACAAGTCAGAGGCGCATTCACGCTATCCTTCATAGCGAGCTTGGTGCTTTCCTGGAGAACAAACAACAGGTGAGCCCCTTGATTATAGTGGAGTGTGAACCTAGTCTTACCTCCAAGACTCAGTTATACATGTTGCTTATCAAATATATGTCACACAGTTTATGATGGCCTCTTACCAGATAGATGTCACACAGTTCATAATGCAGGAAGGTCCGGATGGCTTGTGTAGCTGAGTGAAAGTCTGCCTTCTCTAACGCAGTGTTAATCTCCGCCACAGCGGTCCCCAGTCTGCTTAGCACCCAGCGCTGCTCTGTACTCATTTTGTGCTTGTCGTCGATTGTAGGCCACTCTGGGGTAGCCTTGTCTAGACACATGAGTGTGTACTTGGTGGCTTGCCACAGCTTGTTGCACAGGAGTCTGTTGGTGTGGCACTCCGACACGTCGAAACTGATTTGGTGATCTGTGCACATTCAATACTGCTTGAGATCCGCTTCTGTGGCCGCATGGTTTAAGGCATCACTCTCTTAAAAGACTAGACTTTTGATAACCAGAAGATTGTGGTTTGATCCCAGTCAGTGTACTGAGGGTGGTTTTTCCTTAATAGTTTAACACACACTCTCTCTTTCTCTCAATACAAATGCGGGTACACTTCCTCTAAATTCAACCTTCCTCATCCCTTACCAGGGTGTCTACCTGGCTATAGTTTTGATCTAGTATATCTCCAGTATATTTTTTTAAGAAATCCAGTATATATGAAAGGTACTCAGAGATAAACAATCCCTATTTTAAAATCATAAAATAATAAAAAGTTAAGGTAGGCCTAGGTCTGTCATAGTTAAACATTTTTACATCAATAATCAAGTGTTTGACGCATATATTCTAGTATATATCTACAAGGAATATTCATGGATTCAAGACTCAAATCATAATCATTTTTTGAAATAGGTACTAAATTTGCATTATTTTTTAAAGGTATTAAAATAGTTAAATAGCTTCTTGTGGTTCCATGTGGCGTGTAAGAGAACTCGGGAAGGTTTGTGAAAATACCTCTCCTGGCAAAATTGGTAGGTCACTTCCCCTCACTCGTAGAACTTTAGAGGTACAAGTAATCAGCCTTGGTGATGCAACTTCAAAGAATGATTACAGCCAGGTAGTTTACTCGACCACAAAAACTAACAACCATCCCCATCCTCCCATTGACAGTCGATACTTTCCACAAGTTATATTTTTGATGATAAATTTGTTTAATAAATATATAGTAATAAAGATACAGAATCTTCAATGAAAAATAACCAACAATTATTATGTTGATAAAAATTACTTGGAAATAAAGAAAATTGCAGTTACCTAACATTATTAAAATTTAAGATGATAAAACCCAAAAACAAATATATTTTTTTTTGGATTGTAGACAAAAGTTAAAATTCATTCAACCAATAAACTTTTTCAATTTTTACATTTCATGTTTTAACACTTCTATCTCTTCCCTTGCTTTCTGCAAAACTGTTCTTTTCCCTTCTAATTTTCTTATTTCTTCAGATGCTGTTTTTCTTTTTCGACTTTTAAGTCTAGTTCAATCTCTTTATTCTTTTAAAGTGCTTCTTTCCTTATTCCTGATGCATTCCTCACAGCACGAATCATCTTTTTTGAAATGGTTATATTTAGAAGTCCCCAGGCTGCAATGACTGCATCATAAGTTATACGTTGAGCAATAAGCCTGTCCTCATGTAGGTTTTCAACCAGACATTCTTTATTCACAGAAAAACTTCACTCAACGGTTGCATTGTTATGGAAGAGAACAAGAATTTTTTTAGTGGAATATTTCGAAGAAGGTACAGGAATGGATAGAAACATATAAAAGTGACGAACACAATATGGGTTTTACAAATAAAAGAACACAGTTCACACTTTACATTGCTGCCATTAGACAAAGAGGTAATGGTTGCCTCTTAAAGAAAATCAATTGTCACCGCCCAATCCCCCAACCTATGTTTCATTCTTTTAGGAAGTTACGTTGCACATTTCACACTCCTCCCTGATGAGTTCCAATAGAATGAAACCTAGATCAGCCGATTGGGTGGTGACGATCTATTTTCTTTAAGAAGCAGCCATTATTGCCTCTTTGTCAAATGGAAGCAATGTAAAGTAGAACTGTGTTCTTCTTTTTAGTGTAAGGCCCTATATTGTGTTTGTTACCTTTTATATGTTTCTATCCACCTTTCCTATACCTTCTTCCAAATATAATATAATTACCCCATAAAGCAAAAAGAGATTTTCCTTATAAAGATTTGGTGAAATATTGTAGTTCCTGGGATGCATTTATTCTAGAAAAAATGTTTATGAAGAACTTATCAAGCTGGTCACCACTTGAAGTGAATTGTTTAAGGTAGTCATTAACTTCTGGCTTTGATATAAAGTCTGAGTAGTCTCTTTTTACAACATCAGCTTGCATGCTAGCTAGTTGTTTCTTGTCTAGTAGGACTTCTAATGCAGAAGTTATCCTATAGGTCCTAACAGGTGGATTGAGCATGACTGCGGGAGAGACAACTAGCACCCTTGGTCATTTTTAGGAGAGAGGACGCTTATGTAAAGGTTTGTTGCAGAGATCAACTAGGAATTTTTGATAATCTTCTCTGAACTGAAGTATCTTGATGTCTTTAATTCCTTTCAAAGCTGCTGATGCTGTGAACCCAATATCTACAGTAGGGAGTGATTTCATGTTGAATTGTTTCTTAAATCAATGGTTTGTCAATTTTTTGGAAGTATTTGCTGAATTCATTACATCACATTTTACAATTTTGTTCATCAAGTGCTCAAGTAGTTTATTTAGACCTGCTAACATAAATGGCCATAAAGGTTTATTGCTCTGTTATTCGGCGAGAAACTGCTCCAACTCAAGTGAAACTGACAGCATGAATCCAAACTTTGATGTCAGAAGTTCATCCTTCACAAAATTAGTTAGTGTTTGAAAATTACCAGGTTTTGGAGGATGCTTGTTAGAATAAAAATACTGTTTTAAATAGGACAGCATTGACATTGCTCTCTCTAACACCCTTGAGTTTTCTACCCATCTAATTGAAGAAACCTTCATCAGGAAAAGTGATGATCTTGTTATTCTTTGATAGTTTGCACATCTTGTTGGAAAATCTTTAAATAGATAATATAGTTATTGCAAAAACTGGTTAATAGTCCAACGAGAGTTAGCATGTGCTGTTTTGTAAGAACCATGGACAATGTGTAAAGAACAAGCTCCAAATTCAAGTAACTCAGGCTCTTGTGGAGAATCTTCCTTCAAATAAATTTTGAGATCACTTAAAAGTTTGAGGTTTACATTTGGTCCATCCATGGAAACTTGAAGCATTTTTTTAAGATCCAAGCCCTCGTCTTTTAGTGCAGGTATAAGGTTTATTAATATATCTTGAGCTGTTGCATGACCTAAAAAGCAAGATGTTAAATATCTTGTATGAATTTCATTTTCACTCCATAAGCAAACAATATCCATCTGGGTCTTTTGATCCACAGTATTTATGCTCTCGTCAAATGAAATACAATAAAATGAGCATTGCTTAATCATAATCGCAACCTCGCTTTTGAAAAAAGGACTTAGTCTATACACGATGACATATCCAAGTTTATCTTTATGCATTTGAAATTTCTGGTCAATATCACTATCGAAAAACATTACTTTAAAAAGATCACTACAAGCAGAAAAACTTCTATCAGAATAATATGTCATTACTTGATAATAGCCCACAATATTTCAGACCGAGAAACTTCATCTTTTACAAGGAAGCTCAAAATAGAACAATTAGGTCTAGTTTCAGGTTTCAAAATTACTTCATGTTCATTAGCACTAAAATGTGCATCTTCATGTAGCCCTATAGATGACACTGTATTTTTGGCCGTAGGGACCAAGTCCCATTTTTTTTTTTTTGCTCCCACTAGCAGCTTTCACTCTGTCAACATGCTTCTTTCCCTTGGCGTGAGATCGGATTGAAGATATTCCCATGTTAATTATATCAAAGTTAGTTTTACACAAAGAACAATGGCCTTTACTCTTATCACAATCAACTTTTTGTAACCACAGCCAATCTTTAAACACTGTACTGTCCAACCAATCATCTTTAAAAGAGGTCTTTCCTCTGAGTTTACTAATTTCTTTTTAAACACAAAGGTCACAAGATAAACAAGTGGGATATGCAGAATACTCACACCAGGACAAGCTTAGGAATTTTAGTTTTTCTTTTGGGTGGATAGAGGGCGGGGAGGATGGGGACGGGGGAGGAAGAGGGGGAAGCAAGAGAGGGAGGGATGAAGTGAATAACACAATAAATACTGTACTGTGCCATTGTAATGTCAAGGTCAGGCAAGTACACCAATAGTTTGAAGTGGTGTTTGAACTTGAGCAGTTACTCATCACTCATAATAGTCACTGCTGAAAAAAAGTTTGGGGGGGAAGGTTGGCTGCTAGTGTAGTCAAAACAGTTATTTGTTTCTTTCTTTAGTATGTATGCGGGGAGGGGG
>CABFOV010005430.1:17901-37251 GCA_902141375.1 Timema poppense
GGTCTAGGGGTAAGGTGTCAGACTTCTATGCTGGCGGCCGGGGTTCAATCCTCGGTCCCAGCACAGATTTATCTGATTACCAAACCCTTCCTTCACCTCTGACAAGACATCTTGTGAATGTGGGGAATGCCAGGCCTCCACCGTGGTTTGGATCCCACGTTAAACTGTAGGTCCTTCATTTCATCTCACAATCACCCTACCATTACACATTAGCGTAAGTGCATATAACCCTAACGGGTAGTAAGACGCGGTGCTAATAATAATAATAATAATTATTATTATTATTATATTATTTCAAGCAAAAAACAACAAACTAAAATTTGAACTTCGATTCAGCTTTGAGAATCTATATTAATAAAATGAAGAGTTTGTTCGTCTGTCTGTCTGTTCGTCTATCTGTCATGAGCATTGCGTGATATCTACTGCATTTAGGGGATTTAAATTTCTTAAATTAGTATCGCCTGTGCATCAACATGTGCACCTCAAAGGTGGAATTTTACATTTTTGGTTAGATTTTGTTTTTCATTAAAAACTGGGTTGAAATAAATAAAATGAGGAGTTTTTTTCCTGTTTGTTTAAAGCAAAGAAAAGTAGTGCCCAGGGTAACCACATAACACCAGGTACTTCTGCTAGTATTTCATATAATCGATTGGCGTTGCCAATGAATTGAAAAGTAGACTTGACATACATCTGTAGCGGGTGTTATTATAAAAAGCAAGCAATAATCCGTGGCTACCTGGAAAGGTATTTGATGTGTCAGTCTGGCGCCGAGCATGACCATCCGAGCCACCCAGAAGAACAGGATATCGTGTCCTGTCTCTAAGACACTAAGAGGGTAGAACTGACGATAATCTTGATCCTGGAACAGAGGATACCTTGCCTTCAAACATTTCAAAGGAAGTAGGGCCAGATAAAAATGTTATTTGAAAAGAGGATACCTTGCGTTAAAACAACATATCCAGGGAAGTAGGACTGGAAATTAATGTTATTTGAAAAGAAGATACCTGATCAGGCCACCCTAAGGCAGAGAATGGAAACAAAGCCGAGGAGAACCAGGTGTCAAGCACATCCTCATCCTGGACCACGATCAGTTTGTGCACCTGATTGTCATCCAGGTGAAGCTGCAAGGTGGCCTTTTTTCGTGCGTGGTCCTCACTGAGCGCTGCTACCCACAACTCGTGTGGACGAGTGCTTTTATCCTTTATCTGGCAATGGTACATTGGTATGCGATGACCCCACCATAACTGTCGTGATACACACCAGTCTCTGTAATAATACCCATCAATACGTCACTGACAGGAGGTAGCACAACCGTCTCTGTAACAGTATCTGTCAATACATACGTCACTGACAGGAGGTAACACAACCGTCTCTGTAACAGTATCTGTCAATACATCACTGACAGGAGGTAACACAACCGTCTCTGTAACAGTATCTGTCAATATGTCACTGACAGGAGGTAACACAACCGTCTCTGTAACAGTATCTGTCAATATGTCACTGACAGGAGGTAACACAACCGTCTCTGTAACAGTATCTGTCAATATGTCACTGACAGGAGGTAACACAACCGTCTCTGTAACAGTATCTGTCAATATGTCACTGACAGGAGGTAACACAACCGTCTCTGTAACAGTATCTGTCAATATGTCACTGACAGGAGGTAACACAACCGTCTCTGTAACAGTATCTGTCAATATGTCACTGACAGGAGGTAACACAACCGTCTCTGTAACAGTATCTGTCAATATGTCACTGACAGGAGGTAACACAACCGTCTCTGTAACAGTATCTGTCAATATGTCACTGACAGGAGGTAACACAACCGTCTCTGTAACAGTATCTGTCAATATGTCACTGACAGGAGGTAACACAACCGTCTCTGTAACAGTATCTGTCAATATGTCACTGACAGGAGGTAACACAACCGTCTCTGTAACAGTATCTGTCAATATGTCACTGACAGGGGGTAACACAACCGTCTCTGTAACAGTATCTGTCAATATGTCACTGACAGGAGGTAACACAACCGTCTCTGTAACAGTATCTGTCAATATGTCACTGACAGGAGGTAACACAACCGTCTCTGTAACAGTATCTGTCAATACATACGTCACTGACAGGAGGTAACACAACCGTCTCTGTAACAGTATCTGTCAATACATACGTCACTGCCAGGAGGTAACACAACCATCTCTGTAACAGTATCTGTCATTACTTCCCTGACAGGAGGTAACACAACCATCTTTGTAACAGTATCTGTCAATACTTCCCTGACAAGAGGTAACACAACAGTCCCTGTAACACTGCATGTCAATGTCATTATAAAGCAGTGGTCAACAGTCCTATTTCATTATAGAGCAGTGGTCAACAGTCCTAACCTGTTATTATAGAGCCAGTTATACCAAATCTTCTCCGTGTAGGCCGGTTCTAGCTGCAGCTGACCGTCCTGAACAGCTGCAGCTGCTTCTTCTGCCATCTGCTTGCATCGGATGAACCTGACAACACACAAGAGTACATTAATGTACTCTGGTAACAGCAAACTCACCTTTGTTGGTTCACCAGACTCATTTCTGTAGGTTCGCCAGACTCATCACTGTAGGTTCACCAAACTCAGTTCTGCAGGTTCATAAGACTCACCGCTGTAGGTTCACCAAACTCACCTCTGTAGGTTTATATGACTCATCCCTTTAGGTTCACCAAACTCGCCTCTGTAGGTTCATAAGACTCACCACTGTGGTTTCAGAAGCAACTCCACAACATCTTCTGAGCGAGTACAGAAAGGCACCTGTACGCTGTGATCTCTTTTCCCTCGGAACAACTTCAAGGTGTGCAGATCCTCCAGGAGCTTGCTGCGCGCCTCAAACCTCTTCATGCCCTAGAATCATACGTTCTTTATGTTAAAGGTATAGAGTCAAGTTTCGGCCTCTAGCAATCACTGCATGCTAATATGTTAGGGATGAGGAAGGATGCATTTAGAGTAAGTGTACCAGCATTTTTGTGGAGAGAAAGTGAAAAACTATTAAGGAAAAAAAACGCCCTCTGTATATCTGACTGGGATTCAAACCCTGACCTTTCAGTCATCAGCGGTCTACTTTATTGCGAAAGAGGAACGCCTTGGAGCACGCGGTCACTGTAGCAGGTTTTCTAATTGATGCATGTTGCATATCCGCATTATAATATTAGTATCAGTTATTTTTATTAATTTATCAGATTGTGAATAGAAACCAGAAATAATTGCTTTGGTTTGCAGAGCAAATACCCGGGCTGTGTTCCTAAACACTTTCCTCTAGATTATGTTCCCCTGTTATCAAGATAGAAGAACTGAATAGTAAATCTTACAGAGTACACTCCACAGTTGCTCTCCATTCTTCCCTCCTCTGTTATTACAGAAATACTGTCCAGGCCGTGTCTTTTGGAGACTTCGAGGTCAATCATATCATGAGCGGGAGTGATTTTCACCGCCCCTGGAACACCACACATTTGTCAATGAGAACAAGATCTAAATAACATCAAGTTATTCTAGCTTTGTTCTCAGTCTAGATGTTGATGAGGAAGAGTTTCAAACTATTAGATTTTGGTTGCATTAAGTATAAAGCTTTTATACCGACAAGTCACCAGTGTCCAACACAAGCACCTAGCGTCTGCCACAAGCCACTAGACTGACACAATCCCCTAGTGTCTGCCACAAGCCACTAATGACCAACACAATGCCCTAGCGTCTGCCACAAGCCACTAGACCGACACAATCCCCTAGTGTCTACCACAAGGCACTAATGATCGACACAAGCCCCTAATGTCTGCCACAAGCCACTAGTGTCTGACATAAGCACCTAGCATCTACCACAAGGCACTAATGATTGACACAAGCCACTAGTCCCTGACACAAGCCCTTAATGTCTGACATAAGCACCTAGCATCTACCACAAGGCACTAATGATTGACACAAGCCCCTAATGTCTGCCACAAGCCACTAGTGTCTGACATAAGCACCTAGCATCTACCACAAGGTACTAATGATCAACACAAGCCCCTAAGGTCTGCCACAAGCTACTTGTGACCGACACAAGGCACTAGCGTCTACCACAAACCCAATCCAAGAATAACATTTTAAATACTGTGTGTGTTTGTAAAACTCACAAGTGTGAATAGTGTGAATCAAATAAAGTACTTCCTCTTATTCAATCAAACAGTATGTTTACAAATGATAACAGTGATGTTGATAGTCAATTCAAACAATACCTGCTACAGTAAAGTCCTGATTATTTGGCCTACTTGCAACCTACAAATAGTTGGATAGCCAGAATATTGTATAATACGTAGTGGGGTGAGCGGGAGCAAAACAAATACGAATGTAATCTAAATTAATCTTTCTTCAGTGGCCACAAGGTCTAATGTGCTACTCTTGCAATAGGTTAGACTGCCGATGACAGGGAGATCGAGTTTATAATATCTGTCAAGTGTACTCGGTTGATTTTTATAAAATGGTTTTCCAATCTTCCTCCACACAAATGCGGGTACACTTCCTAAAACAATATAACTTTCTTAATCCTTAAAACCATTAGCGTGATTAGTACATAAGTGTATAGCTCAAACAGGTAGTAAGTCGCGCTGCAAAAAAAAAATGTAAACCAAATTAAATCCAATTTAAATGGTAGTGTAGACTAGGTATGAAATCAGGTTTATTAGTACTTATTATACAGTATGGTATAAATAATTAAATAAGTTAGAAAACTTTTTTTTGTGTGTAAACCTGAAAATGAATTTTAAATTAATAAAATACAATCTTTATTATCCAATATGTAGGATGAAACATAATGTCAGAAAACCGAAGGTGAAATTCTCAGAACTACAAATTAATCTAGTTCACATTTTTACGGTAGGAGAGAGTGAAACCATTAAGTATAAAATTCTTCACTACACTTCATCATGAAACCAGAGATGAGACTGACACTTTTTTCAACGTACTCATCAGTACAGATAAAAAAAAATATTAATTCAAGGTCCAACTATACTTGGTAGCTTACAGTTACTGTATATAAACAGGTAAAGAAAAATTGTCTGGAAAACCTGGAAAAATCAGGGAATATGAAAAGTGAATCACACTAATGGGTTAAGGCTAAGGAAGGAAGAATTTAGAATAAATGTATCTGCATTTGCATGGAAAGAAATTGGGAAATCATTTAGGGAAAACACTCTCAGTAGACAACAAGCATTCAAACCCAGACCTCCTTATCATGAGTATGATGCCTTAGTCAGTGAAACCACCAATGTGGCTGATTAAATATAGCAGCGGTATGCAACCTTTTGGCTTTCTGACTGATTTTATCTGGCCCGCAAAATATTTAGCAAACAAACAATTGTGTTGTAATATTAACTAATATTACGTGAGAAATAAAAAGATGACTTTTTTTTAACGATATTTTTTTCCAAATCGGCCTACCAACAATTGTTTTAAACTCATAAGCCCACAATATCAAATAGGTTGCTAACCCATGAAATATTCATATTATTTTTTTTATATATATTTTTGATGTTTTATTTAAAATTCCTTTTTCTCTAGTCAAATGTTAGAAAGTAAGAATATGTTGCATCCTTCCAGAGAGTGATAGTTTCCCAGCGAGTGTGTTGCCTGAACAAGCAAGTAATGTCGCACCAAGGTCGCAAAGCTAATTCAATAATACCTGTTCCAAACACTGAGAGTTCCCTGCAAGTGTGTAACCTAAACACACAATAATGTCACACCTAAACCATAGAGCAACCTCAACAATACCTGTTCCAAAGAGCAATAGTTTCCTTGCAGTTGTATGGTCTACACACACAATACTGTAGCACCTAGGCCGCAGAGCCAACTCAACAATACCTGTTCCAAAGTTAATGTCCACAACCTCGTCGAATATGAGCGGTATCTTGCGGTGCTGAAAGGGGTGCCAGAGGTGCACACCTTGCAGATGTGTGTACCGCGTGTCTGAAGGGTGTACCGCAACAGCCACATCTCCCAACATTGTCTCGATACGAGTAGTCGACACCACTATCTCTCCATCTAGAACAATGAACACAGCAAAGTTGAACAACACACTGCCTGGCACAATATTTCACCACACATCAAACAATAAAGCTCATTATATTTGTCTACATTGGACACCTCCGATAGGTATAAATATATAAGTAAATGAGGAGTCAGCTAGAATCAAACTCCGGCCATGCGACCACAACTAACCTCTGTCACAGAGCTTGTATGCAAAGTCGGAGATGACTCCAAACTCCACAGGGTCATCGTAGCCAGGAACTTTACACAGGGTGGACCCAGAGAAGTGTCGGTGTTCCACCTCAATGTCTGATATTGCCGACTGGAGGACACAGGACCAATTCACGAGGGAGTTGGCTCGGTATACCAGACCAGCCTCGAACAACCTCATGAACGCTTCCTTCACCGCATCACATTGTTTCTAGCAACATAAACTTCCCAGATTTTTTCATTGCGTTTACCTGACTAAGTAAATTCCCTGACATTTCCACTGACATCATTGGGACGCCCTCAGTGAGCCTGGTGACTGTGACTTCCCATCCTTTTTCCAGACATTAGTGTGTACTCACAGCGTCCATGGTGAACGTCTCCCTGCTCCAGTCGAGTGAGGCTCCCAATTTCCGTAACTGCTCCTTGATAGCCCGGCTCTTGTCTTCCCTCCATTTCCAGACCTCCTGTAAAAACTGCTCTCGTCCTAGATCATGTCTGGTGAGTCCTCTTTCCTTCAACAGCTTCTTCTCGACAATCACTTGGGTTGAAATCCCGGCATGATCCGTGCCAGGGACCCACAGCACCTGTTCCCCTCGCATGCGGTGCCTGCACACAGAGCATAGTCCATGGTGAGGTAACTAGAGTACCAAAATATACAACACACACTTCTGCACACATAACACATTTTTCCGCACACTCTCTCTCCTGGATACACAACACACCAACATACTCTTTTGCACATACAACACACTTTGCTGGATGTACAACACTATTCTGCACACACAACACTAATTTGCACACATAAAAAACTCTTCTGCACACATAACACACAACACATTCTCCTGTGCAAATATGTCTCACAATAAGCAAAAGTACCAGGATATCGAACACAATTTCTCCTATAATATTACAGAAATTGAACCAGCATTTGTATATTAGGAGAATGTAAAACTGTTTTCCTGGTAAAATCATATAATGCACTCAGCTAGGATTCAAACTGGAGTTGTAGGAGTCAGGTACACAACTGACACACTAAGCTAACTCCGTCATCTATCAGAGTTTGCTTCAGATGAATGTAACTAGTCAAGAACTTTGTCTTAATGTGACCAGACAAATGTTACCTTGTGTGTCAAGAATTAGATCTTGTAGACTAGATTGAGCACGCCTATTATTCAATGTACACTTTAAAAAAAGTTGTGTATTTTATTTTAACACAACCTATAAACAAAATGTTAATGCTTGTGCAAATCACACAATAGTTTTAACCTCCACGTCTAATAAATGTGAATCGCTTAATGGCCAAGTTTTATATTGTTGGTAATACACATACCACCTGGCGAGGACATCTTGTATGGTGCATGTGAGGGCGTGTCCCAGATGCAAAGTACCTGTCACGTTGGGTGGCGGCAACACCAAGCTGAATCGCTTTTCACTCTTGAATTGAGGGGAAAAATAACCCTGTCCCTCCCACCAATCATACCAGTCATGCTCCACCTCTCTCGGGATGTATGCGGGCAGTAATGCTCCACTAGTGTCTGTGAATATAACAACATGGGAATAGTACCTTTTATATAGAGCATATATTATTATTATTATTATTATTAGCACCGCGTCTTACTACCCGTTCGGGTTGTACGCACTTACGCTAATGTGTAATGGTAGGGTGATTGTGAGATGAAATGGAGGACCTACAGTTTAACGTGGAATCCGAACCACGGTAGAGACCTGGCATTCTCCACATTCACAAGATGTCTTGTCAGAGGTGAAGGAAGGGTTTGGTAATCAGATAAATTTGTGCCGGGACCGAGGATTGAGCCCCGGCCGCCAGCACAGAAGTCTGACACCTTACCCCTAGACCACCAGGTCACCAATATAGAGCATATAAAAATTATGTCTGTTTTGTTAAGTTACATATGTAGGCCTATATTTTTGTCAAGGCCAAGGAGTTGGAAGTAATTTTGGGTGGAGTCGAAGTCAATAAAATGTACCAGCTTCGACTCTGACTTCAAAGTCAAAATGTATTTGTCTAGTATTACAACAATAGGCCTAGTATTAGGTAGTAGGTTAGCCTATATATAGAGGAAGTGTATCCGCATTTGCATGTAGGAAGAGTGGAAACCATTTTGGAAAAAAACTCGGTACACCTGACCAACCCGACGGTCTATATCTCCCCGTTATTGACAGTCTGGTCTACTAGAGAGTAGCAAGTTAGACCGCGCGGCCATCGGAGCAGGTAGGCCGTGTATAGATATATAAATTAAATTATTTATTTGATCAATATAAGTTAGGTTTGTATGATAATAAATATTTTAAACATTAATTTGGGCTTTAATATTTGTGATGTCAATTATCTGTCATGGTAATTTAGGTTTAGTTAGTTATGATGAATTCTTCTGTGATGTTAAATTATGTAGCCTAGTTTCATTTGTAGATGTACAAAGATTAGCTACTTCAAACACGATAATTATATAGTTGTGTCTCATTTTCAAACAGTGGGTTTGCTACGAAAAAAGGGTGAAATGGTCGTAGATGATTATTGTTTTTAAAAATAATTAATCTTTGGGATATACTTTGAGGTGTAAGTTACCACGTCTTAGGGAGTGAGATGCATAGTTAACAGGTGAGGTCAATAGGTGAGTTTTTTTTTTCTAATCCTACTTTTTTCACTATATGTAGGCCTACAGTAAAATAGGCTATATTATAAAATAGGAATATTATGTTTAGAAAAAAAAAGTGCCTTAAATTCGCAATATTTTGTGTAGTGTCCCCTCTCCCAAGAAGTAATAATGCAGAAAGTAGGGAGTAGGTGTTGGGTCTCTATCACCCCCGGCACAGCTCATCCTCAGGTTGTGGATAGAGGATACAGCCTTGAAATATGAAGGGTGGCTGTGAATGTATTGAATAAGCAGTCGCGGACAGCCGAGAGGGTTGGTCTTCTAGATTTTAGGTTTGGCATGGGAGTGATGAGGTCTTACCATTAAAAAAAGAAATCCACCAAGAAACACACAAAAGTTTGCCATGGTTATTCCTGGGGTAAATTTTAAGATATGGAGTGCATTGATATACTTCATCAACGTTTTATTCAGATAATTGCGTGATCATTTTTCTGAATTAACCATTCGAAGACAAAAATTTTGTACAAACAACAGAAAAATGCTATAAGATATAACTTAAGGAAAATTTAATATTTTTTACCATCTATACAAAAAACAATCAAATTTTCCATGATTATAAAATTTATATTGAAACTCATTTTATACAAGGTAAGTCTAACTTTAAAAATCAAAAATACTCACATTCATCACATAATGTTAATAAAGAACGTAAATTAATTAAAATAATGTCACAACATTGCACCAAAAATATTTTAATATGCAAAAGTTAACATTTTTATTATTAAAAACTATCCAAACCAAACCTAACCTTGGCGGTGTAAACATATACAACATATTTTTCATGAAATTGTAGGATACTGAATGTCTTAAACTAAAATAACATTTTGTCTTTTAATTTTGTTGAACTATTTTTAATTATTTTATTTTAATTTTGTTGATGTCCCCATAGATGGTAAAAAATATTTTATTTCTCAAAATAGGCCTATGATAGAGATAGATTTTTTTTAAATCACTCCCCTCTTGCATAATATTTTCCAACATTTTCATGAAGTTTTTCAAAAGAGTCACAAGAGATAAGAAATCATAATTTATCCTTCCAATCTTATTGTGAGGGGCATAAACACCAAGAAACAAAGAAGGAAACATGAACCCATAAATAAGCCTACCTTTTTTCTTGAAAATATTTATTTTATTGTTACTCGATTTATTTTTACCGTCTATACTTAAATTCCTAATACCTTTTTTCTTGAAAATATTTGTTTTATTGTTACTCGATTTATTTTTACCGTCTATACTTAAATTCCTAACGCTATTTAATATGTATAATGAATTATATGAATAATTATTTATGTATTTCAAATTAGAAAACCATACATGATTAACATGACGCATTTTGAGCCTATTATGTTTTGTTTTACAAGTACACCAAAAGCATAATAATAAGTTACCTTATTTAATCGAAAATGCCCTCATACAATCTTTATATTTAAATATTATTGAAAATATTATATTATTTTGATACGTATTATTATATACTCTTTAATAATAAATTGGGTTTGACGAGTTTGTTTAAAGAAATTTAGGGATAAAGTAAGTATATTCAAGCAGGTAGAATAGTACCATTCATATAAAAAAAAAATGTCTCCCCTCTGAATTTATTCAGTAAGTGAAATTTTGTTCTAATTTTGAAGATTGTGTACACGATAGCCTCATGTGCCGGTATGTGTAGTATTTTTAGTAGTATGAGTGTATTTTTAAAGTAGCTCAAATCATTTTAGTAACTGTCAGACATCAACCATTTTATCACATCAAATTTATACCCTGATATTTAGTATGAATTGGCATAGAAGTGTAACTTTGTTTAAATGTCTAATCGACTTAAATGTGTGTGAAAGAGAGAAGGGAATGTCCAAAAGTGTATCTCTTGTGCATTGGTGTGCAGATGATCACTCTAAAATGCCATCCTTGGTTATCCATCCTGTTAAATCCCAAAGATCACTGCTTCGTTCATACAACGAACAAAAGAATGAAAAAGCGTGGT
The DNA here is from genome assembly GCA_902141375.1 of Timema poppense. Classification (NCBI taxonomy): domain Eukaryota; kingdom Metazoa; phylum Arthropoda; class Insecta; order Phasmatodea; family Timematidae; genus Timema; species Timema poppense. Next base: position 28,796 of record CABFOV010005430.1, read on the forward strand.
AAGACTGTTATTGTGGATTCACATGTTTGCTGTAAAACGAGAGCAGTGCTGATATTTGGTTACGTGATAGCCCAAATCCAATCATAGGCTAGGGCTCATTTCAAGAGGGATGAATACTGCTGTACAGTGAGATTCATGATTGTATTTCTATTTTAATAATTTATTTCCTAATTTATAAATGAATATGAAGTTTATTGACCGTAAACATGTAATTCAAGAGGTAAAAATTGTCCTTACTAATAAAATACAATATTCATTAAACCTATTTGGGATAAAGCTAAGTATTTAATGAATAAGAACAGGTATTCTTTATATTGACATTCCTCTGTGGTAGTAAGATTAATCTCAACTTCTTAGACCCACTGGAATGAAGGAATATTATTTGTGAAAGGGGGAGAAATTTATCAAAAAATAATATTTTGAAAGACTTGGCCTTCCAAACAAAGCGGGGGCTGAAGACCCTATCACTGAAGTCACACTGATAAAACAACTTTCACTACCAGAGGAACATAAAACTAGTTTCGTTTATCAATTTTTTTGGAGGATCTATTTTACAAAAAAAAATCTTCCCATTCATACAAAGATGAATCTTTTTTGTCTGGGCAGCACCGGTACTTCCAATGTTTCTCCATGCATTCAACTACGAATCTATGAGTCTTTCATATGACACTTTTTAAAATTTACCTGGGTATTTATATTCGTTATACAAAACTATGACGAATTAGTTAATGACATAATATTGTTTTTTGATGAAATTTTTAAAAGAGGAAGATTTTTTGCAGTCTTGACAACTTCAAGACTATTTGTTGGGAGTGAACCAAGTTCTAAATCTGAATATGATTCGCTAACACCATCTGATATAGCGTCAGGATCTTATTCATCTGATGAGTTACAGGAGGAATCTTCTCGCTGTAACTTTTTTGGCTGTTGCATTGTTGAAGGACCGGCCTCTTCTAAATCCCGAAGAGAGATACTTTTTGCAGAAAGCAATTGTAACCTTTTCTTTCTTTGTTTTGTGTCACCATTTCCAAGGAAATCTGCTCTTCTTTTGTCCAGCTGTTATAAGAATGGGTCTCCAATGACTTCTTTGTCATGGTAATTTCAGTTAGTGGGTAAACGACTTACTAACATTTTCTAAAACCTGAAATGAAATTAGGTAGGCCCTTGCTTATCTTTTATCCGATCATTAATTGTTTTAATGATGGAGGGAAGACATCCTTGGGGATAGTGGTAAAACTTGATTCTGTTTTTGTGTCTTAGTCTTTTCATGGGAGTGAAAAAGGTCACATCAAGTAGCTGGGTCATGTGTGTTGTGTTTGGGGGTAGACACACGGATCTTATATTGTGATGGTAACAAATTTCAAGGACATACGTAACTTTAACCAACTTGTTTACAATGTTTTACTTTCAATTTGCTCTTAATAGTTGATCTAGGAATTCCGAATCGTTCAGATGCAGCTTTTTGTGTGAGCCGACCAAAACCTATAGCCTTCAAGCCTTCCGCTAAACTTTCTCCAGTAAAGTTTGCATACTCCCTTGTTTCAAGAGGTTTTGAACTTTTTTTTTCCATACTATACTGACCTGAACAAATATTGAGAAAACGATACTTGGTTAGTTTAAAACTAGATAAAATGTAACAATGCAAAATTTCGGGGAGTTATGTTGGGCTAAAGTTGTACCAAATCTGGGCCAAAGTTGTACCATTACATAAAATGGGAAATATTTTTAGGGCGATTTGAAAAATTATATTTTCTGGTAAGAGAATAGTTTAATACCAAATAAATAATTTTAAAAAAAATACTAACTGAGCTTTAAATGTGAATCCTAAAAGTTGTGCATATAGTTTGCATCGTTGTTATAACCTTTTGAATCTTTTTTCCTGATTTGGGCCAGTTACCCTTAAAGGCCAATGTTGTACCAGTTGACGGTATTGAAACAAAACCAAAATAATGCGTTCACTCTGAATAATACTGACATTTTTCATATTATATAGAATGCAATTTTAACTTTGTATTTTAATAGACGTCTATTAGGCAGGGCTAATTTGAAGCTTAAATTTTACCAAACTCATATATATTCTCCAATTCACTTTCATTTTGTTGTACATTTAGTTATTAAGTCCATTATTAACTATCACGTTTTGTATTGTTATCATTAAAAGAGTAACTACCTATTTAGCTTTATCTCACCTGGAGACTAGTGTTGTTGTACACAAGGTAAGTGCTGTAAATGTTGGTTTTGAACCCAAAGTATTGCATTCATGTTAAAACTGAGCTAGCCCATTTTTCTTTTATCATCAATTTTATGTACTATTTTCTTAATGACGTCACTGAAATCAAAGTTAAAGAGTAGACAGTTTTTTTTAACATCCCCACACTCCTTTTAAAAATTACTTTTTATTTAATTACTTAGTATTTTTTTAAATACTCCTTGAGCAAATCTTTGATTGGAGATCTTATTATAACAGAGGATTATATTGCAGACATAGACATATGGCGGGCATCAATTACTTACACAAAAATTAAAATTGTTTATAATAATATAATTGCTTTAAGAACCCAAACAATTATTCATGCTTTTATTTTTACAATAGTCTAGTAAATGCAGTTTTTCTTACATCTAAGCAATTTTCGTAATCTTCTTTTAACATTTTCATCTAGTGTATCGTGGTATTACAGATAATGATATACTATATTAACCTTAACGTTAACAGGCATGCGTACATACAATAGTTAAAATTCAGAATATATTGTTGTTTGATCTATGTTAATAACATTTCTTGGAAATTATTAGTACTTCACCCACCTCGGTGGCGTAGTTGGCTAACGCGCTTGTCATGTTAAGCTCGACTGCTGAGGACGGGGAGATCGAGGTTAGAATCTCGGTCGGGTGAACTGAGGGTAGTTTTTCCTAAATGGTTTTCCACTCTCTCTCCCCGCAAATGCGGGTTCACTTCCTTTAATTCAACCTTCCCAATTCCTAATCCATTAGAGTAATTAGTACTTAAAGCGTATAACCCGAACGGGTAGTAAGACGCGCTGCTAAATATTATTATTATTAGTAGTAGTAGTAGTACTTCAACGTCAAGTGTATTGTAGAAAACATGCTAATGTCATTCTAGGGCGTGGTTTGTTCTATGATCTTGAAAGTGCACTTCCAAAACTCCTATTTAGTCTACTTTCCTGAAAATCTTGGGACTGTGAGTGAAGAGCAGGAGGAAAGATTTAAACAAGACATTGAGGAGAGCGAACGCAAACATTAATATAGATTAAACCTCAACATGATGGTGAACTACTGTTGGCTGCTACATAGAGAAAAACTGAACGCTGTCTACAAGAGAAAAAGTTAGAATAGAAACTTTGAGGGGAAAAATAAAAGGCAGTGTAAGGACTTGTAATGCTCAGTAAGTATCCCATCAAATACATTTACACACACACACACACACACACACATATATATATATATAAAACTATTATTTAATTTTTCAAAAATAAATACATTTTAACTAGTATACATATTTAAAAGGATTTTTTCTCATATTTGCATATCCAATTTGAGAAAAATATTTGTGATAGAGAAAGGGGGAGGTTATATTTGAAATCAGCACATCAGAAACCATAATAATCACTCATTACATTGCAGACAATATTTAATAACTCAAATCTTGCAAGTCTGTATAATTTATTGCAAATAATTTTATATGTACTACTACAACTATTCAGATCTCCATGCCCTCGGAATACGATGTGATCAAATGAAACTCTCCCGTCTGGCAATGTGCTGTTACATTTGCAGCGAGCGTTATTTGAAGTTTCGAAGCGAGTAGCATTTACTGTTCGATTGACCGTAGTACTGCATTCTGCCCTGCGTAAGCTTCCACATATTTTTCATGTTATTCAAACAAACAGTTCGTATAAGCTAATCTTTGCTCGTCACACTCAAGAGTTGAGGATTCATAATCTTTGAGTTTAGTTTTTTAAGATGTCGGCGCCTAAGCTTTGGAGTGTTACTCTCAAAGGGCAATACTCTAATTTATTTCATTTCATAGACCTATGTTCGAAACCAAAAGGTTATAATTTCATAACACGATCTCTAAGTTCCAAATTCGGTGGTAAAACTTCTGAAAGAAGTTGGACCGTTACAAGATTAGGTCTTTTGAGTATTGGTGTGGGGACTTTAGCTGGTGCCGGCTACTCGTATACAAAACTACAACAGGCCAGAGCTCCTGTCATTAACAAAGATTTTGGAGCGCAAGGTCCATTATTGGTGACTCTCCCTCAAGTTGCAGTCTCCAGGCAGGTAAACATTTATTTGTTTTTGGCTGTTTCCATTTTTAGATTGTTATGTAATAGCATCAAATTAAAAAACAAACTTCTAACTATAACACAAAATTTAGAGATGAACACTTGGCATAAATATTAGAAATGTATCTACAACCAACAAATCAAGAATGTTTACATACCAATAAATGGGCCGTGTCTGAATATTCCGTACAAGGGCCGTTGGAAGTTGCAATGGAATAGGCTTAAAGGAAAGGATGGAAGTAATTCTTAAGGGTGGCCGAATAATCTTTTTGATTTACAATTCCACCCCTTACATCGCACATACAATATGCCCTTTTCATGCACTATAGTTAAAATAATGTTTTATGTTGATTGAAAGTATAACAATATTGTGTAGAAATGGAATAAAACATACACAAACTGTTAAATAAAACTAATGTTGAGTTCTTTGTTTATATAGAAATTTTAATCAGCCCAATTTATCTTTATTTCGTGATAATCTCTGTAGAGAGGAAATTACTTTTCAGTATTTTCAGCTCTACACTAAGAATTGTTTGAGAATAATACTCAACCAATAAAAGTAAATTAATTAGGAAAAATAGCTATTTATCCACGGCAGGGCCTACATTAATATTTGTTTCTCTAAATATGCAAAAATATTTTACATATTATTTGTCAGAGCCTATCCTTACAGTTTTGACAGACTTTTTGGTGCGGAATTGTAATTTGTGTGTTTTGTAGTGAATAGTGAAGTATTCATCAGAATTTCTTTCATCAAGAGGTCTAGGCCTACATGTGAATTTATTTTTAAATCCAGGCCTATAATGGCGTTTAACCGAAAATACTTTTCAAACAAAATTGATATTATTTGATTTTTACCACTATAGATTAAACTTACAACACCATGGCCAAAGTATGAACAAAATTCACTTTCTTTGTAATTTATCCAAGGTTTAATAAATAGCCACCAAGAAGCTCTAGCTGTACAATGCTGTCTAACAATATTATGCACCCCAACTTATGCACTTTATGGTGCCACAAACATATTTGATAAAAGTGTACAAGTGTGTTTTTAGCCTACCTACCGTAGTTAATAGCTTTGAACATCCTTAGCTTCAAAAGCAGGGCTGGGTCAACTTTAAATATAGCTAAGGTAACTACTTTTTGTTTTTTTGTAGGACAATACTTATTATTCTCAGGGTTATGTCATGTTGACCAAACATGTGATAGAAAGGGGTGAAATTCGTCCAATCTTGTGGACTGGACCAGAGTCCAAGTAAGACCTGTCCCATTTTTCCTTAGATTTGTTGACACACGTACTGGGAAAGAATTGCACAGAGAGTTCATTGAATATTTCTTCCAGACCATCAAACTGGATGGTAGGGAGTTATGCGAGGTTTCTCTCTACAAAGTGGTCGACACCTTTCATGGAATAGCTTAGACTCGGAACTGGCGTCCTTGATCTGTATTAAATTCCACTGGCACACACAAACCAGCGGATGAGCTCTTCTACAATGATCTTAGTTACTGTTGACGCTTTCATATCTGCCATAACATAAGCTTCCATCCATTTGGCGAAGTGGTCAATCACTACAAGAATTTATTTGTTTCCTTAAACTGTCTTTGGCAAGAGTCCCAGAATATCTGCCGCCACATGCTGGAGGTGGAATCCTGTGAGGTAGGTTCCTAGTGGTCTTCTTAGCTTGTTGTTCGGTGACTTCCTTTAGTCGCACTCAAGCCATTCTCTATACCACAGCTCTACATCATCTGTTATCCTCTGCCAATAAAACCTAGGTTGGATTTTTCTATAACGTCTTTGTAACACCTTGCTATGTGTCATCTGGTGGTGACCGACCAAGGACACCCTTCCTGAGTGAGCCACCGAACACAGATTTTGAGACCCGGTGCTAGATAGTGTTGCCATGAGTTTGGACTAAACTGATTAAAATATTCCTGTTTATTTTAAGTGTGTCTTAGTTTTTCCTTCCTTTTTTTTTAAACATATACATGGCCATGTGTGATCAATTATTTGTCCTGCTTTTTCTATAAAAAAAATATGGTCACAATAAATATAGCCTCAGAGGCTCATAAGCAGGGTCCAGATTTTGATGACATGTCATATTTTTTATTGGTACTTCACAAACAGGGCTCATATAAGAACATAAACTATGTTCATGATCCCCTGGTTGTAGAAATGTAGGTTAAATAGGTTAACTTTTAGGATTTGTTTTATCATTTTGGAATCTTTGGTCATATTATCATGATTTTGATTGGTTTAAAGCTATTATTAGGCATTTATAGGACTTTTTGAGTCATTGTAAGACATTCATGTTGATTAAACTTATTTAATAGGTACTAGCAATATTTTTCAAACACCCAGTTGTCAGAAAGAGAAGATAATGTATTCCATGAAATTTGTATTCTTTTTGCTTGTTTGATTGTAAAATACACATTCCTGATGAGACTGAAAATAAGCTGGAGGGTTGCGTTGGTACGGGGTAGCTATTACTTCTGAAGCAGATATTTATAAATCAAAGATTATATTTAGCAGAATGAAAGAGTTGGTTCGTCAAAGATGTCATTGCATGGATATTGTTTAGTTTACATAAAGCATGTGTTTGATTTAGTTGTGTGCATTTATTACAACTCGTTAATATTTTTAGGTCATCAAAATCCAGGACCTGCTCATTTAAGTTAACAACATTTTGCGTTTTTACACACACAAAAGTGGATGTAGTTTATATTACAGTAACTAGGAAACTAGGAGAAGGCCGACCTTAGGTAAGTCTCATGCATACAATATACTCTGGTAAGCCATTATCTAATTGCCTGTCCTTGTGGCTGACTGATTTAAAAAAAAAACTCTGGTTCTATTCCCACTGTCAAAAAGAAAGTAATACTTCCTTTGTTAACAGGTCCATCCAGACAATCTTGCAGTAAGTGTAACCAACCTAATCAACATGGTATTGTGTTCTGGCAGGTCATCAGCCCCACGGACCACACCGGGCTTCAGCTCGTCTTGTTCCAATACCCCACGTGCCCCTTCTGTTGCAAGGTACGAGCCTTCCTGGACTACTATGGTTTCTCATACGACGTAGTGGAAGTGAACCCGGTGTTGCGGCAACAGATACGCTGGTCCTTGTACAAGAAGGTGCCCATTGTGGTCGCTAAAGTAGAGGGAGGCTATCAGGTAAGAGCTACCAGACTGGAATCACCTGTTGAGCGAAGACTCAAGCTGCACTAGATTATGATATATCACAAAATAGCTGCTTCGGAAATCTAATGATCTAAGTGCATCACACTCGCAATAGACTGGATTGCTGCTGCTGATGATGAGATCATGGTTTGGATCATGTTTGGGTGTACTGAGAGGGAATTTTCCTAAACGGTTTTCCACTCTTTCTCTATGCAAATATAGGTACACTTCATCTCAATTCAACCTTTCTCAACCACAACACATGTGGCTAGTTAGTACCTTCATAGGCATACACCCTGAATGGGTAGTTAGATGCTATGCAAAAAAACATTATAAATCACAAATATTTATAAGGCTGTGAATAATGATTCTAACTTTACCTAACTTGCTACAAAATACCAAATTTCAATCAATTCTTATCTTGTAGGACACGTCAGTACTGTGTACCGACTCTGTGTACATACACTTTTCTAGGGGTATTGTTAAGGTTATCACTAATACTGTAATGACTGTATGTTTTGGTTTTTATTTACAGCAACTTAATGACAGCTCTCTGATAGTGTCGTCCCTTGCCTCTTACTTACATGACCCCATGGGGGGTCTTCAGAATCTACTCAAATGCTACCCAACTATCAATTTCAACGATGATGATGGCTCACTACGCAGTGAGATCATGAACAGATATTTCCTCATGTTCCAGGGAGACATCCCAACTGGCAGGACCAAGGAGAACATTATGTAAGTATATAAAATATCACATGTTTCAGACAGCACTAAGGAAAATATTGTCCTGTTCAAAGGAAGAGCACTGATGTAGGAAGTTGGCGGATGACAGGTTGGTCCATGTCTTGTCTCAATATTGTTCTTGTTCCAGAGAAGAGCGGAAGTGGAGGAAGTGGGCGGATGACAGGTTGGTCTATGTCTTGTCTCAATATTGTTCTTGTTCCAGAGAAGAGCGGAAATGGAGGAAGTGGGCG
>CABFOV010005431.1:0-11812 GCA_902141375.1 Timema poppense
TTACACACCTGTAGAACAACTCTCCATAGCAGGTCTCTTACACACCTGTAGAACAACTCTCCATAGCAGGTCTCTTACACACATCAACCACCCCTTGTGTTGATTGGGTCACCGTCTGGATTTATAAATAACATACATCTTAGAATTTCTCGATTGAAAATTATTTTTAAATGAACCACAAACGCCACGAAAAAGGTGGTTAAAAAACATTTTGTGAATTTTGTGACTGTTAGAAGTAGCGACAACTCAAAAATTGATCTTGTAGGTCATGTGGTATGGTGACTGGACCTATGGTAACTTTTCCCACCGGTCGGATACCACCCCTTCCTGTCTTATACCACCCCTACCTGTCGTATACCACCCCTAGTTGTTGGATACCACCCCTAGTTGTCAGATACCACCTCTAGACTTACTTAATAGTTTGAGGTGATTAACACTTATTAACTTCCTAAATATATTTATAATTACTTGTGCAAGTTGCAAAATAAATTTATTCTTCAGTATTAATGGAATTTTTGTTAAATTGCAGGATGAAACTATGTACTTGTGGGTCCTATTTTAGTGGATGTAACAGGGTGTTATCTTGACCTAGCAATTAAAAGGGAGTTTTAATAAATGGTAACCCGCCTCGGTGGCTAACGCGCTAGTCGTGTTGAGCTTGACTGCTGAGGACGGGGAGATCGAGGCTTGAATATCGGTCAGGTGAACTAGGGGAGGGGCAGTTTCCTAAAAGGTTTGCCACTCTCCCTCTGTGCAAATGCGGGTTCACTTCTAATTCAACTTTCCCAATTCCTAATCCATTAGAGTAATTAGTATTTAAAGCGTATAACCTAAATAGGTAGTAAGACGCTGTGCTAAATAATAATAATAAATGGTTTTCTATTTTCCCCGAATATTGGGGGTAGATATGTACATGACATACCATCTTTGTGATATATTTTTGGTCTTATGGTGACTATTTCTTATCTAAGCTTGATAAGTTCAGTTTTCAAACCTCTACAAACAATATGTGATGCAACTCAAACTCATCCTGATCCTATCTTGTCAATCCCTCCCCTAGTAGAAAATAAAACACCACACACTCACATGTTTCAAGGCTTCCATTGCTCCTCCTCGAGAAGTTACAACTCAACTCAATTAGCAACACTTGTCTTTGTTCCAGAGTATCATTATCTACGTTCCCATCCCGCAACTGAAAGCATTTCAAAAGATCCAGACTCGTCTCGTTCGAGAACTGGAGAAGAAATTCAGTGGGAAGCACGTTGTGTTCATCGGGGAGAGGAAGATTCTTCCCAAGCCGACGCGCAAAACACGAATGAAAAACAAACAGCAGAGGCCAAGGAGGTGAGATTGGACAAGATGGGATTGTCGGGACAGGAGTAGACCTGGTAGTATTGTTGGGACAGGAGTAGACCTGGTAGTATTGTCGGGACAGGAGTAGACCTGGTAGTATTGTCGGGACAGGAGTAGACCTGGTAGTATTGTCGGGACAGGAGTAGACCGGGTAGTATTGTCGGGACAGGAGTAGACCTGGTAGTATTGTCAGGACACGGGTGGACCTGGTAGTATTGTTGGGACAGGAAAAAAAATAGTTTGAGATTCCCCCCACTACTTTTCTTAGTCTTGGACCAAATGACCCTTGTGTCCATGGTCCGTTGAAGAGATGTTCTAGTGACAGGTCGCGAGATGCGACTCTGTTCCCCCTGGTGCTCATTGTTTGACTTGTTTAACCTTTGTCAGTTTCTCAACTGAGTGAGATCAACTTTGGGAACAAAGCAGAAAGGTCTGAACATGCAATAAATCACCAAGTTAAGCTAAACGCTATTACTATATGATGACATAAAAATAAGATTTTTCCTTTTCATTTAAGTTCAAGACAGCTCACAGTGTCCTCTTTCCAACGACACCTTCTAGAACAGATACTTAGTTATTAAAATAATGTTAATGTCTGAAACCATTAATTTTGCCACATGGCGACGGCCATATTTGTATGTAAATCCAATATGGCAACAGTAAATAAACCTTTGAATTTGTTATTTTGGAATATCAAGTTATCGCATGTAAAAATGAGGAATGTTTCTGTTAGGTATGAGACAGTGCCTGCTACTAACTCTCCCACATCACCCAAAGTGTTGTCCTCCAAATGGATGATAATACCCTCAATTGTTTGTATGTGTGCTATCTATCTGTCGTGAATACGAAGCCAAGTGTTGCGCTGTTCCAGCCGAACGCTGACGGCGGTGTACGACGCTATCCTAGAAGACCTCGTGTTTCCAGCTGAGATTGTGGGCAAGAGGATCAGAGTGAAGCTGGACGGTTCTCAGCTGATCAAAGTTCATTTGGACAAGAACCAGCAAACTAACATTGAACACAAGGTGAGCTGAACACAATCATTACGTCTTCTTCTCAAAGACACAACATTCTTACTATTGTTATTATTTACACACTTGTATGTTCACAGGTGGACACGTTTGGCTCCGTCTACAAGAAGTTGACTGGGAGGGACGTAACTTTTGAATTCCCTGAACCTTATTTGTAAAATATTAAACTTTGTAAGAAGTTACAAAAAATGATAAATTAAACAAAAAAAAGTGACTTTGGGTGTTTTTATTATCAGTTAATATCACACAAGCTCACGTGGTCTAACAGGCTACTCTCGCAGTGACGGGAAGATCGACGTTTGAATCTCGGTCGGGTGTATTGGGGGTGGTTTTTCCACAAAAAATAACCTACCTCACCGACCACTGGCGTAATTAGTACATAGTGGTCTAATGGTGTTTACCAGGAGCTTAGTCCAATACTATTAGAGGGTAACTTTATAAAAAAATTGATCTAAGAAAAATTAGTGGTAATTTATTTCTCCTTTGTATAAAAAAAATGATATAGCCTGCTATCGAAACATACTTGCTGTTGGTGAAGATAGTACCAACTAGTCAGCACACTGGACGTAAATTTTTCTGCATTTCAACATTTTAAAAAATATAAATTTTTGAAGACATTCTTTCAAATAAAAATGATTTTATTTTCAATAGTCAAACATTTGCAATGCTCTATTAGGAGTAAAGGAAACATGAATGTAATTACTCGTGTAAAGTACCCTCGGTCATTTTGTTTGAACTATCTTTAACATTACAAAGCTTTTTTTTTCTTTTTTTGTCCAAAGACTAACTTTAATTATTGGTTGATAATTCTACTACATGCAGAGGTTTCAATCTTTAAATGTGAAAGGTTGCCTCATCTGAAAACATTTTGTGTGATAAACACTTTTTTGTCATAAATGTAACCCAATTATTGTTTTGGCGAGTCGTCAGGTTTGGTTTCCTGAACACGTCATTTGTTTCATTCAAAGTTCTCTGACTTGGGATTCTTTCGGTTGATCTACAGCCTCTTGCAAGATGCACCACTAGCCTTATTTTCAACAGATGTGTGAGTTTGGATCAGTAACTGTTCACAAACTTATGGTTGGCTCAGATGGACGCATTCAGAACAAGAAAGTCCACAAATGAGTTGATATCGGGACCTGCCCTCAGTCTCCACATCGATCTTTAGAAATTACCTCAAAATACACTCTTTATCTAGGTGGCTTCCATTTTGTTATATTGCTTGAATCCATCACTAAAGAAATAGACTTACAAAAAGATCACTAAGGTTTTAAGTTTGTTTTATTTATTGAATTGCTACTAATTTTATGAACTAAAGTTACCTAGAAAATGTTTTATTGACCATTTTTTTTTTTTCTATTTACATTAGAATCTTAAAATCAAATTGTGATAACAACTTGCGGTTAAATTACTTTCATGTGGTTATCAATGGGCTGTGGATTTATGTGGTGTAATATACAACTCGTGTCATACAGAGACAAGAATTATAACCAAACTAATGATTAATAAACACCCACAAAGAGAGGCAAATATATTCCATTCACGATAGGTTTTTACCTGGATGACAGTTTGAAAATCATATGTTTAGGTTTTGGGTTGCCAACACTTGTAAAAGATCACCGTTTTGTTATAAATGTAAAGATATTCAATTACCTGTTATATAGTACATTTAAAATAACGTTAACTTAATTTTTCTCATACTATTTCATTTTTTTTAAATAATTTCTTTATCCAACTCGAAACCATATTTTAAACATAATTAAAAGTACTTATTCTTCGTTTTGTAACGTTACTGATGTTGTGTAATATAGTGCATACATCAATACCTTTTAATACAGGCATCGTATTTACTTGGAAAAGAGAACATTGTTATTTTTTTACATACAATACATGATTTTATAAGTATTTTATCATATTTTGAAATATTTAACTGAATAAAGTATTTTCATCAACTGCGTGTCTGCATCGTTGGCGTAGTGATATAATAGGGATTACTTCTAGTAACATTTGATCTTTCATCCAGGTAAACTTAGCTCGTGAATGAATTATACAAACTAAACACTCACTTCTGAACTTAAAGGGTGGATACAGGACATGGCTAAAGTTGTTAAAACCCCACATTAAAGATGCACTTGATACTGTCTTGCATTAAGTCACCACAGGACAATGCCGTTCTGTACTTAATCTATTAAGTTATCAAAACACAAACCTGCATAATATTTTATTTTTAAGAAATGATAAAGCTTTCTTACAATTCCTTTATAAATTTAATATTGGAAGAAGTTTACATTTGACCAGACACATAAACAACACCGCAACAATAATTACTAACGAGTACATATATACACACATTATGCCTGCGAACACATTTTTCAAATCTGAATCCTGGCCGACTTGAAATGAGCCTGAATTAAATCTCATGCTGAAAAAAAACATTGAGTCAAATCCAAAATAATTTCACGATAATCGAATCCGATGCTTAAACTATACTCGAGCAAATATTTTATTTTTAAAATAGGTTTAGATCTGAATCTAATAATTTATTTCAGGCTTGATATATTTCAAATCAAATCTTTGTTCAGTTCCTGAATCCACTTTAGAATACTTTGAGAAATGTTGATAAACAGTTCTGACACATTCTACAAGTGTTTCTTTAATTGAAGACCCCAGTGTAAAAATGAGACAGCCCCATATTTTTTATATATATCTTTCAGCCTTCAGGACCTACAAACAAAACTTATAAAAACAATTAGTGTGAATGGAAGTATGAATTATTTTTGTTTATTCTTCATATAACATAAGTTCATTCACACTTTATTTATATAGACAACGGTGACCTGGTGGTCTAGGGGTGAGGTGTCAGACTTCTATGCGGGCGGCCGGGGTTCAATCCTCGGTCCCGGCACAGATTTATCTGATTACCAAACCCTTCCTTCACCTCTGACAAGACATCTTGTGAATGTGGGGAATGCCAGGCCTCAACCGTGGTTCGGATTCCACGTTAAATTGTAGGTCCTCCATTTCATCTCGCAATCACCCTACCGTTACACATTAGCGTAAGTGCGTATAACCCGGACGGGTAGTAAGACAGGTTGCTAATAATAATAGTCTGATTTTTCAAAAAAGTACAAATAGATTCAAATTTTGAGCTAAACCCATCAAATCCAAATTTAGGATTTACTTAGATTCAAAATATTGGTCCGCCAAGACAGGGCGAATAATCACTGTTATAAATCACAGTCACGGTGATTATCGATATTAGAAGATCCCAAACTAAAAGATTAGTTTCTAGGTTGGCCTAGGTATAAAATGTGAGAGGTCATCTTATTTGTGTTATTTCACTAAACAAAGGAATAAAATAACCAAGGTACATAAGTATAGTGTATATTACAAGTAGTAAGTTTTGATCAACTCATAGAAAATGGTTGGTTGGTCAGTTCTGGCATTACTGGAGCGACTCAGTAGATCAATCGGTTGAAAATATTCACCTGGAAGGTTTAATTCATGTCCAACTTTCCCTCTTCGAGTCTTGAATTGGCGCTACTTCCTGTTGTGGAATGTTACTTGCGTCATAGGCGCTCTGTTTGAAACAGTCGTCAGCCGCCGTTTGCGGCCCCAGCATCTTCTTCACACCGTCCAAGTAGGTTTGGTTAGTATTCTCGCCAAGAGAGCTCACTGTTTCATTGTCTAAAATGGTTGCAACTTGTGGATCCCCAAGAGGGCCTATTTTCTCTGGAGGAATGTGTTCTCTATTCTGGGTGTGCAGCGGTGCAGGCTCGGCAGTCTGAGGTTCACGAGTTGAGGCTGAAATAATAAATAATGTTAGTGGATCGTGTTTTCCGGCTAAAATGGCCGCTATCTTACGAGGAAGAGGAGTGAGTTAACTACACAGCAGATAGAGTATATCACTGCGGTACCTGAAGCCGTTTTGTTCCTTTGCGAGGGTACCCCCAGGAAGTTAAGAGGGACCAGCCCCATCCTTTGTTTGTCCGGACTGACCAGGAGCCACTCCTGTGTGCTCGTCGGTTGGTATCTTTTCGGAGCTACGTACACGGCCTGTCCCGCGCGCACGCTCAGCTCCTGGTTACTGGCCGCTTGGAAGTCCCACATAACGTACACTTTCCCCGCGCGCTCCTTGCTGGGGTCCCAATACTTGGACTCACTGTCTTCTGAAGAAAACAATCTGGTTCATGTTTCTGTGTGTCTGGGAGGGGCGAGTCACATGTCACTTTACCCCTTCAGGCACAAAGTTTGGTTGTACATGGAAGAAGAAACAGTAGAGAGAGAGAGATGGCTCTACACTGCTGCAACTGGACGGGGAGAGAATCTATCGTTATCTCCCAATTCCCCGGCCTAGGTTTCATTCTATCGAAACACACCAGGAAGGAGTGAAAAACAAGCAACGCAACTTCTTCCATGTATCACAAACCGTGAAAAGAGGTTTGCCCCCTCATTCTACACTCTTACTAATATGTGATAGAAATAGTCTATGGCACTAGAGGCCGTGTGAGTGGATGGCTAAGTTAATAAACACTTGTGTCCTGTGTGCTGACCAGAAACTGTCTCATACAAATGTTATGATGACTTTATTAAAAGTAAAAGTGCACTTACGCTGTGAGCTCATTTTGGAAAGAAACTTTTTCCAAATAAAGTAAGGCCCTCCCAAAACAATTAATAGGTAGACGATGATCGGCCAACGGTTTCTAGGGCCTGCAGACGCCACCACTTGCCCCCCGGCTTCAGGAGAACCTGTGCCCGCCATTTTCCACAATCCCTCCTGGGTAGGATTGCTCTGAGCCAGACCTGGAGTCAAGTGAACATGTACACAGTCGATCAAACATGGCTACTGTCTGGGATAGTTGCGACTATTATACATTATTCTCACTATACTCTAACGATAATTATGGCTAGCTGCACCCCTCTAGAGCAGTGGTACCATGCTCTGCTCGCCACAAACTCAACTTAGAGACCAACTAACTCTCCTGACCACATGCCAGAGGCCGGTGTCCAGTCGTCGGCACTGGGGACCCCTTCTGGTGCCTTCGAATGCTTCTAATAGTTTCTCTAGGTCATCGAATTTTCTCTCACAGAAGTCCAATTCATTACGCGGCGTGAATTCGGGGAAGCGACTGGAAAATTCCTCGGGACCCAGTAGCGGTCTATTAGTAGCAAAGGCCCTTTGCATACGCTTTCTTAATTCCGGCACTGGTCCCTCCGCTGGAAGTCCACGTAATGCAAGCTCATAAACTAGCTCCTCCCTCTTTAGCCGGTAGACATCCATCACAACACTAACTAACCGATGACCCCAACTAGATCCCTGGGACTCCGATTCCAGTAACTAGACACCTGTTTACAAGAGCTAGGCAGGGCAGACAAGGCAAGCAACTCTAACCAACCAGAATCTTCACAATTTAAATCTAGACTTACAGTAATCACACTTATGCCTAAAAAATTATGTAGTTCATAATTAGAAGTCACCATAAGAAAAAGCAAACTTGCGAGTTCCGTATACAGGCAATAAAGCACCAATCAGATCCACAAAATCTAAGAAGAATTAGTGTGCTTAATCGACAGCACTGAATAAACTCCCACAAAACAAAGCTTTACTAAAGGCATCATACGGAACATTAACAAAAAAACCACGTTCCGTTTCCCTTATAGCACATTTCCAGCCTCCTGAGGCTCGCCCTTCGCCAACCAAGTCCAACCGTGCCAACTCAGAAGGCCCAGGCCCACTCTAACCAAAGGCCCCACGTTGGGCGCCAAAATTGTAACGAGATTTCCCGGAAATAACGCTACAGAGTACCCGGCCGGCTACAGTATGAGTTTAGGGGTGGGTTAAGGTTGGCGAAACTGACGGGATGCGGCAAAGGGCTGGACACAAGTACACTACTCATCAAGAAAACATCCTGACACGAATGGCCGCCACTTGGTCTTTTGACACGGGGAACCAAGACCCGGCAAGCTAATCGTAAGTTAACCTTTAGGCTGCCACCATACGCGGTAGACTGCGAGGGAAAGTTCAGTTCTGCCCCTCTCCACAACCCGCTAGTCAACTTCAGTTAATCACAGAATAGCAACATGAGTTTCAAGCAGATGTAATTTAAGTAAAAACCAAGTACATAAGAAAAGTTAATGCGTATATAAATCATAGTGTCTATAGGTCATACGTAACTGTGCACCTTTCCAAAATCAACATGCGTCTATGAACACATAACAAAATGATATAGTGCTTATGCACTCCTAGAAAAGTTTTAGTGTCTATAAATCATAGGTAACTATACATTGAAAATGACAGGTCCGTCTAGGACGGCCCTGGCGACTTGCGTGGCTCGCGCCCGGCCTGTCCGTCCACTTAGATCACTATCATTATCAACAAATAGCTCTCGAAGAATAACATCACTTGAGATGACAACTTTTCAAGACTCTATTCTTACGCAACCAATATTTAGGGAAACCTCAATCTTAATGTCATTGATAGATCAGACGCCTTGGTCCGTGTGTCCATCAATACGGGCAGTAGCAACTTATCGTGGTGGTGGTATCAAGGCACGACAAGAAAACACTTCACCACTTCTAGGGCGCTCCTATTCTCACCTAGAATATAGAGGAACTTCCTGTACGCCCAGAGAAGGAAGCGGTAAACGGCTACGGTGGAGAACACCTGTCCGAACACAGCCCTCATGCGCCCCAAGTGCTCTGCCACGCCCATGACAGCCCGGAAGGTGTTATACACCGCGTGGAACGTCGACTCCATCATGAAACTAACCGACCCGAACGCCTGCACCATGGACTCCAACGTTTGGAATGCTGGACGGGTGCTGTCTTCAGCGATGCGAATAAACCTGAGTCAAATAAACACACAAATCAAGTAGCAATGTTACCAACTCCTGATCAATAGACATAATGCGGTCTCCTCCACACCCATGAACACCGTGCTCAGGGTTCCAATCAGAGCTTATTTTTGAGCTCACTCTTTCTATACAAGGATCTATTATTTTAAGTTTTCAATCTACTGACCCCAATCTCCAAATATTCCTACAAAGCGCAAACGGTCGGCTCAAACTCACGTTTCTGACAGTTGTTTCAAGTTCCTGATTGCTGCTGCGTGTTGCTATGTAGACAAGCCATTCCATGGGGTTTCTCACGCAAATGCGGGTACACTTCCTCTAAAGTCATTCTTTCTCGTCCCCAGCACATTTGCATAATTAATTCATATGTGTATAGCCTAACCAAGTCATGCATATCGGTAGTAGACTAGTGCCAGGTACCTGTTTTCCGGATCATTGGATGGCATTTGTCCGAATCGGTTCATGCCGTAGCCCCCTGGGAAGCCTCCATAGCCTCCGTAGCTGCCATAGCCTCCATAGCCTCCAGACCCTCCATAGCCTACCAAAGCCTCCAGACCCTCCATAGCCTCCATATGAGCCCATGGAGTTATACGAGCCCATTCCAGCAGGATAGGAGCCATATCCCGCGGCCTGTGGGGGCATGTAGTTCCGTCGAGGGACACGGGGGCCAGGTTGAGCACTCGGCCTTGGCACGCCCCCCAACGGCGTCAAAACGGGGGCGGAGCTGTTCAAGCCAGGGCTGCAGGAAACATCACACTATGTAACTGAACATAATACAACCTTGTCGAGTAATACATCAAGTGAGGGTTGTAGATATTGGTTGAAGGAGAGAGCAACAGGATTGAGAATTGAGGCCATGGAGAGAAACAGGATTAGGAGTGAAGTTGATTCTAAAATGTAACCATCAAGTTTGTACCCTATAGTTTTACTATACACTCGTTGACATGATAATATAAACATCTGTATTAGTGGACTAAGGGGTTGAACTCCTCTAGTCTGGTTTTCAAGTGGTAACAAGGTCAGGGTTCAAGTCTTGGCTGGGTGTGATAGAGGAGTGACTTCCTCCACACACTTAACAGGTGGCATAGTAGTCACCAATCACACCACCGAGCATGGCATAGTAGTCACCAATCACACCACCGAGCATGGCATAGTAGTCACCAAATCACACCACCGAGCATGACATAGTAGTCACCAATCACACTACCGAGCATAGCACAGTAGTCACCAATCACACCACCAAGTATGGCATAGTAGTCACCAATCACACCACCGAGCATGGCATAGTAGTCACCAATCACACCACAATCACTCACAGTTCCCTTGAACTCCTTGTAGATGGCAGTCCAGTCTACTGCGAGACCGACTCCTTGGACTGTGGGACCAATGAAGCAGTTCAAAAGATCTCAATAAGGAATTTAAGAAGAAATTGTACTGATCAAAACTTCAAAATGTAGTAATTTGATTTTATAAATTTGTTCAACAAAAGATGAAGGAAGCAACAATGATGTGTTCAAGATGACACATTTTAGTTCGAGTGCTATATAACTAGAGTGATGCATGGTACAGACCAGATTGTCGGAGGGGGGTTGTAATCGTGGTGACGGCGCGCAGCTGCTCGTTTAGGCTGCTCCCGTGTTTTTATGTAATCATCAAAAGAAGTGGCGCCCATCTCACCAAATAGTCCGGTGGAATGTAGTATTGTGGTGGTGTTGTTCGGTTTACCCAACAGTGACACGCTTGAGTGCTCCTGATAAAAGTTATATATCGCTCCGACAGTATTACTGATAGCCGAGTGACCTTGTCCAGCGTTGACAGCGCTCAGATAGCTGGTCTGTACTTAACACCAACAATTGATTATTGCTTGTATATTTGTGTGTGTTGTGCAGTTTCTTTCAATTTGAAAACACTATTTAATAAAGTTCAATACAATTCAAGTGATTCTTCAATGCGAGTATAAAATAATTAGGTATTCAATTCAAACCAAGAGGAGGCTTGCCTTTTTATTTTAAGAAGAATTTTTTTAATGTCTTGAATGATTTTGACTATATTTGAGCCATTATAGGAGTGAGGATGTTGGCGCGATGTCAGCACCATGGCACCCAGGAAGTGCCGACTGAGGGAAATGTACCAGCATTCTTTGAGGGTTACACAGTTGTTACCAGATCTACTTTCAGGTATCCGAAGTGTGTGTATTACTACCCCCCCACATACACACGAAACACGGCTTGGGTTTATTTTATTTGGCTCACAAAGCAGTCGTGTAATTGATTATTGAAAATGGATAGCCAATTTTTATTTTAGTGGTTTAAAATATAATTAATTACTTTTAATGACTATGTAGGCCTAGAGGTAACAGGTGACTAGGTGGCCACATGGTCTGTGGTGTTGTGTTAGACTGTACTGACAATGTGTGTACAACCTGGACGGGTAGTAAGCCGCGGTGCTAAGAGAAACAGGTGTAGTGAACCAAACAAACCTAGGCCCGGCCCTCGTCCAACAAACGTAAGGTATGATGTGTCTCTGTTAGTGAACCAAACAAACCTAGGCCCGGCCCTCGTCCAACAAACGTAAGGTATG
>CABFOV010005431.1:20618-36843 GCA_902141375.1 Timema poppense
CCCCCCCCCCCCAAGACAGTAATGTTTCATCATGAAGTCAAGCTATTAAATAAATAATTAATACCAGAACAAGTAAAACGTCCTGTAAATACACAATAATAATAATGTCCTTCCAGTCGATGAGCTTGTCTAATTCTTTTGTTTTATCCTACTTTATCGTAGAGTAACTGCAATAGAGACCTCAGATAAATTTCATATTTAATATTCCCTTGTGGTGTAGGCAAGGCACACCGCATACCAATAAAAAAAACCAACTCTTGACTTAATCCCTTAATAACTTGAGCCACAATTCTGTATCCTAGCAAACTCCCTTCTCTTCAACACCCATACACCGAGTTATGCTATTTTATTCTTACAACTCATGTTCTCTTTCATTTGGAAGTTAAAATACTCATTGTCACAGTGACGCGTTGTTTTTAATGAGGTTTCACCTATCATAATCTGTTTTTAGGTTAAAATCTTGGTTCACATCTTTAGTAAGCTCTGACTATAAAGTTATATCATTTAATTCACTTTTAAATAAACTGACAAGCTATTTCTAGAGTTATAATTATATAAGAATAGATTATTTAAATGCAAGTACAATAAATGGAATTTTGTTAACGTCGTACCCAACTGTTGCCCACATTTTGGTAGGCACCGAAATTAGTACTTGCAAGACAACTTAGCTTCCGCCCACGTAAGCGTTCTCACCACTTGCTAGGTTGTAGCGCTATCAGCAGGGCTTACACACATGCACACACCAGTAAAAACAGTACCAACCTTGTGTTTGCTGCATAAAATAGATTTATCCTACAAATAGCTATCTGGAAGATAAATTCAGTTTATAAGAAGCACAAAACTTTGAAGTGGCTGATAACTTTAACCTCCCACTAGCAATATTCATCCGGTAATCATAAGACCAGCTCTTAATTAATATAGACACACTTGGATTACCAACTTTAACTATCATTTTAAATTTACCTAAAATGTTTATTTTACTAGCTATCTCAATATAAATTTAAAGAAAACTAGCTATGTTTAGTTGGAAAATGAACAGCTGGCCGGGTCTGTCTGGAACATGGGCCCCTCCTTTCTCCATTCAGCCACCTGTCCCTCGGTCCTACCCTCCCCTTTCTTCTCACATGGCATAGAGGACTAATTTGCGGACCCTCCACTTGTATATAGACGGTCGGTATCTGGCAGCTGGGAAGTTAACACATATCTTGTTGGTTGTGTTAATGCACTTTTTACAAATTAAAACATTTCATTTCGAAACTAATATTTTGTATTGATGTCTCCAAGTTATAAACAATACCTATTTATTTTAGTGTCCAGTTTGACACAAGTGTAAATATAGTATTTTTAATTCATTATTCCTGGTACTATAACATCCCGCGTTGACACAAATGCGAGATAAAAAAAAACATTGAATATTTTGTTCTTTCAATAAGTTACAAAACCGCCAATGCTACAGTAAACCTTATAGACTGGTTTTATTGATAATGTAATATTACTAAGGAAACACTAATTCACTTTGAGCCAATGTCTGTAACGAAGAACCCCGTGCGATCAGTCACCAGCCTCACAACCACACCCTCTACATGTGTACACACACACACACACACACACACACACACACAGTTACAGTATTAAAATAGTGAATTAGAGTTAACAAATATCTGCGTTAAAAACACACCTAAAGATAATAAACATTATTAAAGTATGAGAGTTTTTAAAATTAGAAGTAGGGCTGTCAAGCTCTATCAACTCTTAATAAAACTGGAAACTAAACCAAACGGCAACATTCAAAATAGTAAATATAGCATAATGGCCTGAATATAGTACGATCTTGAATATACCGTAATATTTTGAGGTGTTCTACATGTAAAGTAAATGGTCTCAAATATAATACGACCTGACATTAAGACAGTATCAACTGATAAAAACAAACAACTTTGACACACTTTTTTTTAAATTAAAAGTTAAGTGAGACTGTAAGAATATATGTCTCGATTCTAAACAAACAAATTGATATATAAACGTAGACTAGGGCTGGCAATTTTCCGTAATGTATCGAAAGCTAAGATATTCCTATGAAATCAAAATGGCTGCCCTCCTGTAATTATATTCCTTGTCACTTTTCAATTTAGAATGTTTTATTTATCTTTTTTAATAAGACAAGTTTAATCGGAATAGAACGAAATTCAACGTAGTTAATAAAAGGCTAATATTTATTTTAATATGCCGTAGCCAAAACTTCTTCACTAATTTCTGGCGAGCCGGCGTGCCTGGATCAGTCATGGTGGACTACTTGAAATATTTGTAACATGTGAAATGTGTTCTTTCCGTTATAAAATCTGCAATTTATTGAATTAATTTGGGGTTTATTTGAATTTTAGCGTGTTTAGTAAATATCTATAAGATTGTGAGATTACAGTTTCAAGCGATCATGTGATGTAATTGTAGCGATTATTGGAAATAAGCTACGAAAGTGCACGAATAAAAAAGCAAGACTGGACACTATTAGAAGTAAAGCAAGTAAACTCACCTCGGCCCCTTCAGCTGCTTCAACTCACTAATGTTCTCCCCACACAAAAAAACAACAACATGCCACTATGAATTCGACCGACCAACTAAACGAGTAAATATCGTGCAAGACTGAACAGTGCATTATGACGAGGCGTGGTGGGAAAAGTGTGGCGCGCATGCGCAGGAATGTGATGTGTTGAAACGTCTAATCTAGAACAATCTACTAGTTCCTCCGATGTTTCACTGTCATATGGTTATCCCCTCCCTCTCTTCATTTGTTTTATGTTTACCCCTCTTCCCCCTTTCAGAGCTAGAATAAGCGTATATAATGGTGTAGTCCAGTATGGACGAGCACTCTTTGTCAGGATCTTGTCCTCAAACGCACGTAGCTGTCCAGGATGGTTTTAGAAGGTACAAAATTCCTTTTCGGCAAATGTATATAGAAATTCTGTTTGGTGAATTAATATTTAAATTTCATAAAACTTTACAACTTGAAAGATATTTATGTAGGGATACTTTATTCTTCGGGATACATCGTGGTAAATAATGTTTATGTTCTATTTAGTCGTCTTCGACATGAAGCCCCATCAGGGTTCGCGTGATGTCACAATTGTCTATTTAAAAGATAAGAAACTTATAGCCCATACGGCACGAGAATCTTGCTTCTCAAAGAAATATTAGTAACTTGTTGCCTACCTGGCATGACAGTTTTTCATTGTTGTCAAAGAAATATTAGTAACTTGTTGCCAATCTGGTATGAAAGTTGTACATTGTTGTCAAAGAAATATTAGTTACTTGTTGCCTACCTGGCATGAGTTTTTCATTGTTGTCAAAGAAATATTAGTAACTTGTTGCCTACCTGGCATGACAGTTCTTTATTGCTGTCAAAGAAATATTAGTAACTTGTTGCCTACCTGGCATGACAGTTCTTAATTGCTGTCAAAGAAATATTAGTACCTTGTTGCCTACCTGGCATGACAGTTCTTTATTGCTGTCAAAGAAATATTAGTTACTTGTTGCCAATCTGGCATGAAAGTTGTACATTGTTGTCAAAGAAATATTAGTAACTTATAGGTTTTGCATTGTTGTGAAGGAATGTTAGTAATCTATAGCCTGTGTGGCAGGAAATAGTGTATTGTCATGAGAAAGAGATATAGTCCATACTGCACCTAAAGTTTTATATTGTTATTACATTTTTTACTTCCCTTTGGAGTAATCTTATATATTACATAGAATTGTAACCAATCCATGGTTACTGAAAGTTCCCGCAACTCTTGTTTTGTCATAGCTTCACATTACACATATACTGTTGAATATTTATCATCAATAAAACTAGAATGTTATCTTTGACATATTTCTTTTTATCAAACTTGTATGATATATCCATCGCTTGCACCCGTAATATATAGATTGAAATAGTTGAAGTGTGAGTTCATGGAAGCAGAAAGTGAATAGACCAGTGTCGGCCTATTTGCTTCTCGTTACTATCCTATCGGCTCCTCTGCCATTATTGTTCTCTATTTTGTTGTGTGCCAGCCTTATTCTTTGGGAAGACTAAGGGCGGTGTTACATAATGGTCAGGTCAAAGTTTCCCATTCAGAGGGGGGAGAAGGGTATCAGGCACGTTAGATAACATCTCTAGTTAGAAGTACATTCTTACTAAATAAGTTTAAAACAAATATGTAAAGGTTTTAATTAGAGATGGGTTAAATCCGAATCTACATTTTTTTATCGAACCTCAAATTCAAATTCTAAAAAATTGTTAAGGTTTAAATTAGGAGGGATAGCCAGCACCCTTACCTAGGTGATACTGGAGTAGACAAGGACAAACTTTCACTGTCACAGACAGCTTCATCAGGTCAGGAGAGTAGACTGATGAATATTGGTTAAAATCCAACCAAATTAAACAATCTAGACTCAAATTGTTTAAAAATCAAATCAATCAAAATTTGAGCGTCTCTTAAGTTCTTTTTAAAAGTGTTGATAGAATGGGTTAAGTTTCTAAAAAAAACCACATGAGATAAACAAACAGATTAGGCCTAGCTACCTTTTGATCAACTTTAATCATCTTTAGGTATTAATTTATTTTGATAAAAAAGCTAAAATAAGAATACAAACAGATTTAAAAAAAAAACTAAAACATGCTTAACAATTAAACATACATTGGAAATAATGACTATGTATTATTTTCTTTCATATCTATTATCTATCTTTGCGTAGAAAACACGAAATATATTCTATTCTTGCAATATATCAATTTTTGAGAATACATTTTATTTAAAACACAAACATATTTTCGACTCTTGCAATATGTTCACTCCCATTTTATAAGACAGGACTGCGTTTGAATATCTTTACAATCCCTTCAATAACATATTTGAAAAAAATTAATATACTTTGTTAAAATCAATTTAAAAACAAATTATTAATTAGCAAGTTGTTATTTGATTCTTAACTCGAGAGCGCTTACTAAGTGATCAAATTACCCAGTTTTATCGTTGTCCGACTGTTGTCAGTATTTATTTTTCATGAAACCCAACAAAATATCTAACTTAAGGATCGTATGCAATAAATTGGGGCTCTTTGCATAGTTGTAGATAATTAAAACCAGTTGGGTAGTAAGAATTAACATTCATGTTTATTTAATCATCACTCTGGCGAGTAAACAGATACATCATGACAGCTGACTTTGTATCGTGTGTAATGCGTTCTTATTTCTCTTAAAAAAAGCTGTAAAGTTTTATTTATTTCGAGTTTATTTGTGAATTCTTGTTTTGATTTTCAGTTTTTGAAGAGTTTTAATGTGCCCATTAAAATATTTACAACATTGTTTGTGAGATGAAGTTCCACACGTGAGCATGCGCTGAAATGGTCGAGTCCAAGTTTCCTGTGGGGGTGGGAGGCCTGGGTACTAAGCAAGTTCCCAGATTTTCCGCACCTAACAAGTACAGATTAAGTTGTGCTTTTCAAGTAGGCCTAACTTATTATTTTTGAATTCAAAATATTATGCTTTGTTTAGGAGTTGAAATATTGGACCATCGAATCCTCGACTGTGTTATCAGCTCCGCCCATCTCTCTATCTCCTCTCCTACTTCCCCAGATCTTCACTCCTGGCTCTGTTTCTCCAGTAGCCCCCCCCCCCCCCNCCCCCCCCCTTGCATCCTATGAGCAGGTTTCTGCCGCACCAAGTACACCTTACTTAGAGAAATAATGTGCGTGTGATGAAATTGTTTTATTAATTGTTTTACTGAGAATTTTGTTCCCAGCTGTAAAGTACAGACATCCTGTCTCGATCTACAGCTGGAAACAAAAATAGCCCGATTTTTACTAAATAAAATTTTATTCAAAATTTGAGTCTTGAATCCCAAATATCCTTAAGCAAATGAGTGCCCCTCCCTATTATTTAACTTTCAACTCTAAGAGATATGATAATATCTACACATGTTATTCTGACACGTCAAATTAAATTTGTTTGACTACATTTAAACAAATGTGAATTTTTGAATATGTTCCTTATAATTTACATACTTCATAAAAAAAAGGGTAGAAAATTATCAAGTGTTGTAGAAAATTGAAATTAAGTTCAATAAAGGAGTAAAAAACTTTTTTTTTCTTTCAGAAATCAGCAAACAAGTGCTTTAAATACATAATAAAATAATATAAAGTGCCAACATCTCGACTCTTCACTAACCAAATGGTAGGTTTTAACATCGCACAATACTTTGTATTGTTTTTGTAATTAACTAAAGGAATTTATGTTAAAATATCAATAGAAACTTAACATATAATATTTTACCAGTGAGAGAATAGCAGTTGCTAAATAAAGTGTTAAAGAGACGATGATAAAATGAGTGATACATTCCATCTGCACTTGTGACACAATATTAAAACCAAACCCGCTGGAGAGATAAGTGGTGCGGGGAACCTAAGGTATCTCATCTATACGCCAGTTTATATATATAATACAAATATTTAATAATACACTTTCTAAAAAATCGACAAAAAACATCAATTCAAACATACAGATATCTTTGAGTAAAAACTACATTTAAGTTTATTTTTTTTAAACTCTAATATTTGTTTTGGATCCACCCAATCTGTCGTCGTATTAATAATTAGTGGAGTATCAAACCGGGACCTGTTTCACATGTGAACCAAACATATTCAACCAAATTGATGGCCTTATTAAAATATATACCCCGAAAACTTAACTTCCTACACTTACACGCTAAAAAGTTTCTGAATCAAAACAGAGAGAAAAATAAAATCTGATTTCACCAGGGAAAAACACAGTTGTCTCGTCTCACTTCAAATGTTTTGAGTTTTCAGTCTAAAAATACAATTTATGTTGTATAATGCGCAGGTACGCAGGCTTCAACGTCACTTCATGTTGATATCAACTGAAACACAGAAACATCCGTTAACGTTGACATTCCTCCAAAAACTCTAATTACCTCGAGCAAGATGGTTCCGGCACTAAGAAACCCAAAACTCTGTTCCTAGTTTGCTCACCGATTTGACAGTTGTTTTGATGAAATCTTTTTTATGAGCCAGATCAAAGTCCGGGTAGTTGGAGTACACTTGTTTGCAGACGGTCTTCATTGTGATCTCCTCCAGGTTGGCTCCTTCCAGAATCTCCTTCACATAACTCTTGATCTCTTCATCCTGCACAAGGGGGAGAACACCTCGACACAATCTCAAGCATTTAAACACACCGTGTCGGGAGATGATCACACTGTTTGGGGCACTAAGCCCCGTTAATGTTTCACATTCAGACTACGACCCCAAAAGTGAGGTGATCTTTAGCTCTGGTTACAGTATCCATTGGTTTTAATAGATCACGTAAAACAGTTGACATTTAATAGTAAGATTTCTTTAGCTATAAATAAATAACTAAATACAACAATTATATAAGGTTTGAATATTTTATTTTGTCAGCAATTTTGGTTTGAAGTTATCTGTTGTGGAGGATATCAATATTTACACGCAGTCCTCAAAGGTACAACATTTGTTACGTATCATCCGAGGTGCGATTGTTGGCCGCACAGAAAACATGAATAGTGACTATTTGTTAGAGAAGGCTAAATCTAGAGCCACTTTTCATCATAGCTCCTCGAGTATTAAAAAATAAGTCACTAAAAATGAACTAATGTCAGATTTTCACACTATTTTTTTATCGATAAAATTCAAAATTTAAAACTGTTAAGGCAAAAGTGCCTTGATGGAATCTTTTGACTTTGTTTTGGTGTGAGCTATACTTCGAAATAACACATCGTTAAATTAAATAAAGCTTTAGAAAGTGAAATTTTCTTTCTGTTTCTCAACTCCTAGTGAATGACCAGTTTCTATCTGTATCTTTTGTGGAAAACGTCTGAGCAATGAAACGATTCTGAGCCAACCACCAAACATCCCAGAAAGTCCCAAAAAACCATCATCCCAACAAAAGGTACAAATAAAATGGGGAAAATTGTTTAAATGTCAGATAGTGCACCAGAAGCGTCATTCAAAGTTGCTGAATTAATCGCAAAACACATGGAACCACAGGTTAACGGTGAAAATGTGATGGGGCCAGCCTGCCAGTTAATTATTGAAACCATGCTTATAAAATAATCTTAGGAGCAAATCTCAAGTGTTTATCAAATAATAAGAGAGGCCGATGTAGTTCTGGAATACCCGAGAACATCAGTCAATATGTTGTTGAGAGGCAATTTGCTCTGCAAGCAGGCGACGACAGCGATACTCACATTTTAATTTTCATCTAAACTAGACATTAGACTGGCCTGCTGACGGGTCAGAGTTGGAACCTGGTCAATTCTAGTAGTCTAACTTAACCTAATTGAACTGTGATATTGTGAGAGTGCTTACTGTAGGCGGTGTCTTGGATTTCTTGGAGAGAGGTTCATCCTCTGATGAAGACTGTTCCCCGCTCTTGTCATCAGATTTCCTTTTCTTCACTGAAGACTTCTTCTCGGCCTTCTTGTTGCCACCCCCCCCTTTCTTGGCTGGGGTGTTTTTTTTCGCAGGAGATTTCTTAGAGTTTGGGGTTGACTTGGCTTTCTTCTTGGATTTTGGTTCCTGCAACATAGAAATAATCTTATCGGAATATAACCCACGTCAATGTTTGCACACAAGTGGATATAGCGTTATCCCTCAAGGTCATCTGGAACAGAACATGATTTTAAGCTTTTTTTCTTCTAAACAAACACAATTTCTTTGTAATTTGGCAAATACCACATCATGCAATATAGTTTTCAATGTGGTAACACTGGCGATAGAGATATGTCAGGGTTGCCGTTTATATGGGTATCAGTTTTTTCTTATTCCATAGGCATAAAACGGATTACAGGAAAAATGAGTGTTTTCAGGATATTTAGGCTTTTTTTTTTCTGACGTTAGCATTAAAAGTCACGATTTCCACTTTTACACAATATTAGGGTGGATACAAAACATATTTTACATTCCCTGACTTTTCCAGGCAACATTTTCCAATTTTTCCAGTTTTTATGGTGGTTGACGACTTTTGTTATTATTGAACACTTATTTAAAAAAAGTGTGTATCTACTAAACATAAATGATTATATCAGTTATTTTAAAAATTAAAATGATATTTCAGACATATTTTTTAATTCCCTGTCTGTATCTACGATGAATACGAACGAATACAGGAACAGTGTTATCCTAGTGTTTTATTGATACTAATTTGACTCGTATTTACATACATAATAACCCCACTTACATCAGAGTCCATGTCTTCACTTTCATTCTCCACTTTCTCGTTCTCTTCCTCGCTAATCTTGTCCTCCTCTTGTGCGGCCACTTCCTTTTTACCTCGTCTACTGCTCGATGTCTTTGTGATCTTTTCTTCAGACTCTGACCCGGAATCTTCCTTCATGGATATCTTAGCTCTAGGGCGACGCGCTCTGGGCGCGCGGCGTTCCTCCTCCTCTTCAGATCTGTAACGTGAGGGTAACCAGATAGTTTTATTTATAGACCCCCTAGTCAAACAAAAGGTAACATGTTAGGAATATGCGGGAATCAGAGCCGATAACACTGGGTTTCAGATTCCACACTAATATAGAATCTAGTTTTTAGTCTTTTATTTGCAAAACTCTAAATAAAACTCACGTGTCGACACCCCCCTTCCCAAGAGATTAATTAAAATGATCTTAATAAAGGAAATTTTTTCACATGAATAGCACTTATAATTTATTGTCATCCATTCATTCTGTAATTAATATCCAATTAGAACAATGTTAATCAAGAGTTGCTTGACGTGAGTACAGGTGTGCAATGGCAGGGCAGTCCGCTCTGCTCCTGGAGGTTGAGAATCAGGGGAGACTGCTAGACCAGGACCTACTCCTGGAGGGTGAGAATCAGAGGAGACTGTTAGACCAGGGCCTGCTCCTGGAGGGTGAGAATCAGAGGAGACTGCTAGACCACTGCCTGCTCCTGGAGGTTGAGAATCAGGGGAGAAGGTTAGACCTGGGCCTGCTTCTGGAGGGTGAGAATCAGAGGAGACTGTTAGACCAGGGCCTGCTCCTGGAGGGTGAGAATCAGAGGAGACTGTTAGACCAGGGCCTGCTCCTGGAGGGTGAGAATCAGGGGAGACTGCTAGACCAGGACCTACTCCTGGAGGGTGAGAATCAGGGGAGACTGCTAGACCAGGGCCTGCTCCTGTAGGGTGAGAATCAGAGACTGCTAGACCAGGACCTGCTACTGTAGGGTGAGAATCAGAGACTGCTAGACCAGGACCTGCTCCTGGAGGGTGAGAATCAGAGACTGCTAGACCAGGACCTGCTCCTGGAGGGTGAGAATCAGGGGAGACTGCTAGACTAGGACCTGCTCTTGGAGGGTGAGAATCAGGGGAGACTGCTAGACTAGGACCTGCTACTGTAGGGTGAGAATCAGAGACTGCTAGACCAGGACCTGCTACTGTAGGGTGAGAATCAGAGACTGCTAGACCAGGACCTGCTCCTGGAGGGTGAGAATCAGAGACTGCTAGACCAGGGCCTGCTCCTGTAGGGTGAGAATCAGAGACTGTTAGACCAGGGCCTGCTCCTGTAGGGTTAGAATCAGAGAGACTGTTAGACCAGGGCCTGCTCCTGTAGGGTTAGAATCAGAGAGACTGTTAGACCAGGGCCTTCTCCTGTAGGGTTAGAATCAGGAGAGACTGCTAGACCAGGGCCTGCTCCTGTAGGGTGAGAATCAAGGGAGACTGCTAGACCAGGGCCGCTCTTGGAGGGTGAGAATCAGAGACTGCTAGACCAGGGCCTGCTCCTGTAGGGTGAGAATCAGAGACTGTTAGACCAGGGCCTGCTCCTGTAGGGTTAGAATCAGAGAGACTGTTAGACCAGGGCCTGCTCCTGTAGGGTTAGAATCAGAGAGACTGTTAGACCAGGGCCTTCTCCTGTAGGGTTAGAATCAGGAGAGACTGCTAGACCAGGGCCTGCTCCTGTAGGGTTAGAATCAGGAGACTGCTAGACCAGGGCCTGCTCCTGTAGGGTTAGAATCAGGAGACTGCTAGACCAGGGCCTGCTCCTGTAGGGTGAGAATCAGGAGAGACTGCTAGACCAGGGCCTGCTCCTGTAGGGTTAGAATCAGGAGACTGCTAGACCAGGGCCTGCTCCTGTAGGGTGAGAATCAGGAGAGACTGCTAGACCAGGGCCTGCTCCTGTAGGGTTAGAATCAGGAGACTGCTAGACCAGGGCCTGCTCCTGTAGGGTGAGAATCAGGAGAGACTGCTAGACCAGGGCCTGCTCCTGTAGGGTTAGAATCAGGAGACTGCTAGACCAGGGCCTGCTCCTGTAGGGTGAGAATCAGGAGAGACTGCTAGACCAGGGCCTGCTCCTGTAGGGTTAGAATCAGGAGACTGCTAGACCAGGGCCTGCTCCTGTAGGGTGAGAATCAGGAGAGACTGCTAGACCAGGGCCTGCTCCTGTAGGGTTAGAATCAGGAGACTGCTAGACCAGGGCCTGCTCCTGTAGGGTGAGAATCAGGAGAGACTGCTAGACCAGGGCCTGCTCCTGTAGGGTTAGAATCAGGAGACTGCTAGACCAGGGCCTGCTCCTGTAGGGTGAGAATCAGGAGAGACTGCTAGACCAGGGCCTGCTCCTGTAGGGTTAGAATCAGGAGACTGCTAGACCAGGGCCTGCTCCTGTAGGGTGAGAATCAGGAGAGACTGCTAGACCAGGGCCTGCTCCTGTAGGGTTAGAATCAGGAGACTGCTAGACCAGGGCCTGCTCCTGTAGGGTGAGAATCAGGAGAGACTGCTAGACCAGGGCCTGCTCCTGTAGGGTTAGAATCAGGAGACTGCTAGACCAGGGCCTGCTCCTGGAAGGTTTGAATCAGAGGAGACAGTTAGACCAGGACCTGATCCCGGAGGGTGAGAATCAGAGGACCGTTAGCGCACTATATTGTCAACCAATGTAACGAAGTAGAACTCACTCTGAGAATCCTCTCTTGGCGGCCTTGATAGCGCTACTTCTCTTACTCCTCAGCTTGGGGGCCTCTTTACCAGAGTCCTTGGGACACACCAGGAACTCGGCCATTCTTTTGGACAGCTCTTCCCGGTTCCCCTTCTTTTCCAGATCCAGGACATCCATTATGAACCTTATTTCCCTCACCTGTAGCCTGGAGGAATGTGTAACAAGGAGAGAACGTCACAACATCGTCAAAACATCGTCACCAATATTCACGCTACATTCAAATCATGTTAATCGGATTGAAACGTACTTTGATATGAAAACCTTCTTCTTCTCAAACTGGTCGGAGCCTGAATCAAAATTAAAGCCATTAAACTTCTTGAGGTTGTTTTTGATAAAGTTGATCTTGCCCACTTTGGTGAACAGAACTTTGTGCAGCGGCTTCAAACTTTCGACTCTGGCTCGCTGGAACAACACGTCGTAAACTAACGTTAGGTTGGGAGTCGAACATACTCTGAGGGACAGGGGAGATCTTAACAACTCATTTGATATGACATGTCGCAACACAACGCAACGTGCGTCGTTTTATTCTCGCTGCCGAGATGTTTGTTCAAACAATAGTGATAGTGATGGTGAGTATTCCCTCGCCATGAGAGTTCAGGCAGATTTAGGCCCAATCTTACTACGTTCAACATTAATATATTATTAAAAATATCTCCTCTACAATGAAAAATATTCTATTTGATATAATTTTGAGATTAAATTAAAAATTAGAAAAAAAACTAATTCTTAATCCTATAAAATTTTCACAAATCATGAAAATAAGTCTAAAAATCATAAAAACTTTCAGATTCCAAGAATGGAAAATAAATTATAAATCTGGTTTTCTGTTTATCATCGCATCAATTTACTTTTCGAACAGTTCCGGCGACATTTAACAGATCACACGGGTCCTGCTACGTGTACCTGGATAGCGGCGTTGATGATAGGAATGTCTCCGAGTGCGTCCCCTCTGCCTTCTGGAATCTCGATCACCGCTCCGGCGCTACTGTCCAGTTTCACCTCCTGAGTGAACCTTTCAACCTTCTTACGGTCCCTGGTCCCCTGCAGCTCCAACGGTTGGTCCAACAATGGGACGACACCTGCAACAATGCAAACCACTGACGAATCCTCCCCCAACATGTCCGCCAGAAAGGGAAGCGATGTTTTGTGACCAAGATCGTGTTTATTATGTGTGTTTCTTGCGCACAATATCTGAGCCCAACATGTCCGCCAGAAAGGGAAGCGATGTTTTGTGACCAAGATCGTACTTATTGTGTCGGTTTCTTGCGCACAATATCCGAGGATGAAAACCAAGGAGAGATGGGTTTGGTTCCATGTCTGCACTTCTGCCCAATGTTGTAAGTATGTCCTTTGGTTTAGTGCCCCGGTGATCTAACCACCGAGCTATCCAGGAGTCGTGCCCACGCTCAATCTTAAGGCAAAGTCTGTGATGGACATGTTTGGAAATTGGGGGCTACATATGAGTGACCGATTAAGACCACTAACTATCAGATAACGCAGCCATCTTTGATTTGAAGGAGCTTAAGGCTGTCAAAAGTACAATAATTATAATGATGTATGAATGTGTATAACATGATTGGTTAAATAACCAAGCTAGCTATTTGTTATTTGGTTATTGGCTTAGTATGCTACACGAGACGACACCTGGATAGCTCTGTACTAAGCTAGAGGTTCCGGGTTTGATCCTTGTGTCCAATTTAACGGCTATTTAGCTGTGACTATAACAGACTTACTAACGTAATAGATGAGTCATTAGCAGAGTGCGAGGGATGTTTGTGACTCACCACTGCGACTTACTGTCAGCGGAGAGATTTGTGACTCACCACTGCGACTTACTGTCAGCGGAGAGATGTTTGCGACTCACCACTGCGACTTACTGTCAGCGGAGAGATGTTTGCGACTCACCACTGCCTTTGAGAGCCCCACTCTCTGCGTGTATCTCGTCCCCGGCCTCATCTTCATCGTCGCCCTCGCCCCCGTCATCATTTACATGTTTCTTGTCCCTTTTCTTGCTCTCTTCCTTCTTTACTTCTTTTTTAACTTCTTTAGCTTTTGTCACCCTCTTCTTGGGGGGAACCTTCTTTCCCTTCTCGCTGGCGTCGTCTGAAGACTTGTCATCTCCTCCGTTCTTGGAGTCTGCCGCCAGCTCCTCCTTCTTCACGTCCTCCACCTGACACAACAATTTACAAACTTGGTAACACCACATACAATCACACTCCAGATTTATTTCCTTTAGGTTGTGAGACTGTCAACAAAATGTTGAGGACCCCCCAAACTGCTCTGGTTTCATATTTTAATAAACTTATTACAATTTCAACAAATTCTTTATTTAACTCGGTGAATGTGCCGTCCTACTTAGTTATGTGCCGCCCTACTTAGTTATGTGCCGTTCTACTTAGTTATCCATCGTCCTACTTAGTTATTTGCCGTCCACCTTAGTTATGTACCGTCCTACTTAGTTATGTATCATCCTACTTAGTTATGTGCCGTCCTACTTAGTTATGTATCGTCCTACTTAGTTATGTGCCATCCTACTTAGTTATCCATCGTCCTACTTAGTTATGTACCGTCCTACTTAGTTATGTATCGTCCTACTTAGTTATTTGCCGTCCACCTTAGTTATGTACCGTCCTACTTAGTTATGTATCGTCCTACTTAGTTATGTGCCGTCCTACTTAGTTATGTATCGTCCTACTTAGTTATGTGCCGTTCTACTAAATTATGTACCGTCCTACTTAGTTATGTATCGTCCTACTTAGTTATGTACCGTCCTACTTAGTTATGTATCGTCCTACTTAGTTATGTACCGTCCTACTTAGTTATGTATCATCCTACTTAGTTATGTATCATCCTACTTAGTTATGTACCGTCCTACTTAGTTATGTATCGTCCTACTCGATTATGTAATTAGAACCAAAAGCATTTAGTTATAACACGGGACCTACCAACAAATCTTTCTTTAAGTCCAACAATAACAAATCATAGTGCACATTAGTTAACTAAGAGTTAGAAAACAACATTTGCTACTATACTTAAGAGTGAAATAACCATTAACTTAATAACCATGCCTAATTTAGTATTACAAATTAAGGAATATGTTAATTGAAATTACACTGACACACCCCCCTTCACATTAACAAAACTTGATAGTTATTAAATCGTGCAAGGTAATATTTTAAATAGTGTATAAATTATTATAACATCATGAGTTAAATAATGCATTTTAGTTGAAAGCCGAGTACATTACAATATACTTACAAAATAACAGTGATAAAAGCAACATAACCTGACAGAAAAGAATCCTCTAATTACTATCGTATGTAAAGTGACAAACGCGCTATATTTATGCTTACCATTTTACTTGCCAAATTTGCACCTTAACAAAGAATTAGCAGCTCAACACTAATCCCGCGTTTTCTAAAAAACAGTTACAAAGATCCGCCTACGCCATCTTGAAACGTACACAGGACTACTAAACAAAATGAAATTGTAAAATAAATTATTAACGCTTACATAGGTTTTTAAAAGCATCAAAGTGTAAAATTTGAAACAAAAACCAACGTAACTACACAGCTATTTACATACCTTTGATTCCTCTCCTTTAACACTATCTCGATCAACCGACATTTTAAGGCTTCCAAGTCTTTGCAATATGGCGGGTAAGAACTGGCGCAATTTATCTGACCAATGAAATAAAGAAATTCCTTTTCCCGCCTTGTTTGCTATTGGTTTATAAATTTAGAAAACATTGTGTGTTGGTAGCTATAGCCAACGATATTATGTATAGAGTGAAGTATAGAACTCATTTATGTGAAATTATGTGTGATTTTATTATAGTTAATTTATTGTGCGCTAGGAGTGTCTGCTAAATGCGATTTAACATGAATATTTTGATAAAGAGCAAAATTATTAGGATCATTTCTACTGATATTTTACTCCATACACAAAGTAGAATTCCGAGTATACGACCTAAACTGTAGTGATGGGTCGCTCGTGAGCGAGTCATTCAAATTGAACGACTCTTGAACGAGAGCTGTGAACGAATGACTCTCGCTTCGCGAACGAGTCATTCACGCCACCATTACTCACGACTTTTTCGCTCTCGTACATCCGCTCTGGCAAGAGTCAGGAGTGTTTGTCATTCACGACTCTTCTGTCGTTCTTCGTTCGCTACTAAGAAAAAATCAACTATAAATGCTTACTATCGTTACTAGATAGCAGCACTGCCT
>CABFOV010005432.1:0-21206 GCA_902141375.1 Timema poppense
CGCCAGCATAGAAGTCTGACACCTTACCCCTGGATCACCAGGTCACCGCCCATGCATTACTAACTGTCCGGGTTAGCACCGGAGCTCTAAAACGGCTCACCGCACGAATGGCGAGGCCCGAGCCCGCAGGCCCAGAACCCCAAGAGCCGGGGCCCGGCGGTCCAGAATTCCAGGAGACCGGACAAGCTCGCGACGTGGGCTTGAGAGCCCAGCCCTGTGTACTACGTATAACGAAAGTAGTCTAACGGAGGCATACCAGTTCGCAGGGCCACCCCGAGCACCTGTAGGTAACCGATGTAAGCATCAGTCTCTCCAACGGACAACTGAAATCTGGCTAGACTGTAGGGGCAGTGTTTATCAACTTGGGGGCCGCAAGTGCTGAGCAATTTGTATGTGCTCGCGACTGACCATTCAACCGATTCATTTAAACAGTTAAACAGTTTCTGGAATCTAGATGGCCAAAATAAAGTTTCCATTTCTTACAAAGTGTAGCGTTAAATTTTATCTCTGTTCTACCTATCTATACAAATCTTGGTATTCAACCATAAACACAATACAACTAAATTACAGACCTCACTTACCTATCCCCACCTCTACGATTGTTTACGAGCAGAAATGTCACTCTACACTGACAGGGCTCATACTTGGTCCCTAAAGTCCCTAAACTCAACATCCACCAAGTCTTATATGTTTGCTAATTTATTCCTAAAACTCCTAATGTTTTTTCCCCACACATTCGTCTTCAGCATTTAGCCACGTCTTACAGTGCCTACCCCTACCGTTTGATCCACACATTGGTGTAAAGGTACTGACACACTGTATATTTTTGTATTTTGACAATAAATAGAAGATAGCCATACCCCATCCAGGGTCAAATCATAAAACCTTATTTTTGGTCGTTTAATATAGCTTAATCTATTAATTTAAAAGTTGAGCTTGTTGAGCTAAAGTTAAAAGACAAGTTAAATATTGAACTCCTAGAGTTGATATGCATTAAAATGAGTTAAACAATTATTTTTTTTAGGGGATAGGAGGTTTCACATTATTATTATTTGCACCGTGTCTTAATACCTATTCAGGTTGTACGTGCTTACGCTAATGTGTAATGGTAGGGTTGTGAGATGACCTGGCAATTAGTGAAATATGTTTAACTTATTTAATAAATTGGATAAAAACTACGGTACATATAAATATTTAAAACTCTTACTTTTTCCTTGGCGAAAATTCGGGGTGGATAAAAAATGTCAACACTCACGTGGTTATTATCAAATAAAAATGGCAAAATTGTATCCTTTAAAGGTAAAATTACCTTCTTTATCTCAATTTAATGTAAAATATGTTGTTTTTCTATCATATTTTATGTCCAAGTATAACATTGCCATCATCTAAAAACAATATCGATATTCGATACCCATCACAGTCTTCTGAAATCTTGAATATGCATGCCCGCCCCATGACTCAAAAAGGTTGGAGACACCTGCAACCTTTTATTTTAAAAATAAATATGTTTAATTTTATTATTGTTGGAAAGAAAGAAGATCGCAGTTCAAATTGTTGATTTAAGACTTTTCCTATACCTTTTATGCACAAGCGCTTGTACGCTTATCATAGTTTAAAGCTGGCGTATCAAACTATTTTAATCAAAAGGGCCACATTGAGAATTTAAAATACCAACGGGGTGGCATTTAATATAATTCAATATTTTCACCATATTTAAAGTAAAAATACCCATCTCCATGGTGTGAGCCTGCAAGCGAGCTATACCGACCGAGCGGCCGCCGCCGTTAGCGATCATCGTGCAGACATTTGCTGATAGAGGATGCCATACTGTTAGTACAACGAACCCTCAAGCCGTTAATCTCAGTTTTCTAAACCGGAGCTGCTACCTATTTATTCTAGTAGATTCTCGAACGCAAGACTTTTGGATCTGTAGTCGGAAAAACTGACCATTACACCAAAAGAAGATAAAATACATTTTTTATGAGCTACCTCTAGTTTTCCCAAAATTTGAAACTTTTTTCAGAGGCAAGTTTTTACCTTAAGTATTATACTTTAAATATTGTGGTGACTTTACTTTCATAATTGATGACAAATGCTTGTCCGTAAGCCATGTTCTCTCTAGTGTTTTATCCTTTTCAACAGAGAAAAAAATTGTTCACACACTTGTGTGTTGCCAAACATTGCATATATTTTTTTTTCCGATAAAATTTTACAACTTTATAAGTAATTATTGATCTCTAATGAAGAAGAGTAACACTTGGTTACACCAAACTCACTTTCTAGATTTCACCAATAGCGAACAATTTTCTAATGACATAATCTCAAATGGTGTCTTTCTCAACGTTCATATGTGTGGAATGCCAGGCCTCCACCGTGGTTCGGATTCCACGTTAAACTGTAGGTCCTCCATTTCATCTCACAATCACCCTAACCATTACACAAGAGCGTATATGCGTACAACCCGAACGGGTAGAAAGACGCGGTAATGATGATGATGATAATAATAATATAACGTTTATAGAAATAATAAATGGACCGCACTGTACGCTAGTCCATCAGAAGATCCGCGGGTCTGCCTTAAGGTAATGAACTTTCATGAATTCGGTTTACTCCTTCCTGATAGTAACCCTCTAAAACTTATAAAGGTATACCAACAGAATTAACTCGCGCTGCGTACGAAATATTTTTTGACTCCCCCCCATTTATTTGAGGTGTTTCAGCACAAGACTAATAGATTAACTTAAATTTAAAATATACACAACATTCTTCTCCTGGCCGTTAATTCATCTCTGTGTAGGGGGAAACACATATTTCACGAATATTAAATTGTTTGGCCATACCGGGAATAGAATCCTGGATCCTTAGCTCACTAAACATACACGTTACCGCTGAGCTAAAGGGACTGACAAGGACATATTGGCAAAAACTGGTCTGCTTCTGCTATAGTCTTACTTAATTCTTATCAACATCTCACCAAAGAGAAAGACAGACGCGGTGATATACTCTTTTATTCTGAAAGACACTTTGTATGCAAAACGCGCCTCCCTCGCCAAATCGAGCCTCTTGTTGAACGAGTACGGTCCATATTTCATTCCAACCCTAACCCCTCCACCCCCCTTTAACCGTCTACCACCACTTTCCCCGTCTTATCAGTTCTTCCACTTGCAAACCTAGTTCGAATTCACGACGGGATTGGATGTTTTAGGTACGCTCTGCTCCGATACAACATAGACCTAACGAAAGTGGTGTACATACGGGTGATGTTACCGTGTGTATGGAGTGTGTCTAGCGAACCTAGAAAACAGAGAAAAGTCAGGAAATTTGATCACATATTCACAAAAATAATACGCAACTTTCATTTACAATAATCAAAATAACACTTTTCTTTCAGTTAATACACACAAAACACATCTCGAATCTCTTTTAGCACATTTGTCTCTGTTTACTAATTTTCAATTCTCAAATTCAAGATGTAATTTTCTGGTCGTCTTTCCAAAAACTCTACCGCAAGTATTAAGCCAAAGTTGAGTCATGGATATGTGCAGGTTCGAAAATTTGATTATGTAATAGGAAGAAATGCCAAGCCTCCACCGTGGTTCGGATTCCACGTTAAACTGTAGGTCCTCATCTCACAATCACCCTACTATTACACATTAGCGTAAGTGCGTACAACCCGAACGGGTAGTAAGACGCGGTGCTAATAATAATANACTGTAGGTCCTCATCTCACAATCACCCTACTATTACACATTAGCGTAAGTGCGTACAACCCGAACGGGTAGTAAGACGCGGTGCTAATAATAATATAGAAAGAAGAAACTACAAGAAAACAAGAATTTGTCTCGCAACAAACTTTTACTGTACAGGTGTAAGGTGATCTTTTAATGTCTCAATATGATCTCACTAAAATCTAACTTAGATCGACTGACACATTTATTTCATAATGTGTATGTGTCTAAAAAAATATTATTCCATCAATTTGCGATCTTAATAAAATAATATGATTAGTGTATAGTGACCGGAAAAGTTAGAAATTTATTCTACAAAACTTGAAAAACCCAAATAATTAAAAAATATAGTTTTGTTGGTCACCTTGGTATGACCGACTATCATGGCGACTGTTAGAAAATCCAGAAGCTATGATGAAATATTGTCCAAATATGACATTAGCTTGGATAATAGTTAAGGCAATGTTCAATTCGGCTAAGAGACGCATTCGCAGAAGAGGTATACTGATTTATTCGTCTTGCAAACAAAAGTAAAATGAAATATATTTGTTTCGAAAAAGGCTTTAGGGAGGAGATTGAATGTGTTCATAAATTTATTCACAATTTAAAAAAAATCTGAATTATTTAAAAATATTAATCTATAGGAACAAAAACCATTTTCCGAAATAAAATAGATATTTTGCTGTTGACAGTAACTTTCCTAAAGACCAGGATGAAACAACGAGTGTGTGATTGTGTGTCGTATACGAGTATGATTATTTCGTTGGTTATTTCTTAATAGCTGTCATAATTTATTTCACATGTTCCTTTACTGATTCATTTACGAGAACAAAACCCGTAATTATGGGATACAAGAACATTCGATTGGTCCGACACCTTAGCTTAGTGGTCAACGTTTCTGTCCACTGAGTTAAAAGTGTCCGGTTTGATTCCCGGAACAAACAAAAATCTATTATCGGTGGAATTGGAATGTCCCTTTTCACAGTAATTAATTGGTGGCTTAGAGAATGGTAGCTGCGTTTTTCATTTAAAGCATAGTAATTAATATATCATATATAATATAATAATTGCATTCAGTTGATAAAGTGCACGTTAAATACCCCAAACTAATTAAACTTCGGGAATCTTAGGACTTTTTGTTCCATCTTTAAAGTATATAAACTATTTAAGCACCGCGTTTAACCACCTGTTAAAAGTTGTACGCATATGAGTTAAGGATGAGTAAGGCGAATGAATAGGAAGTGGATTTGAATTTGTTTGTAGGGAGAGTGGAAAACCATTTAGGGAAGAAAACTCAACTCTCCCGACCAGGATTCTAACCCCGATCTCCCTATCATCGGCATTTTAGTCTGTTGTGAGAGAAGCGCCTTAGACCATGCTGCCACTGAAACAGGCATATAAAAACATCAAAATTTATAGTAGATAACATTGACAATTGATTCACTCTACCAATCAAAGTCACAGCTGATAGCATAGGGCTTGGCGTCTTAAAACACAAAAGTAAATTTATTAACTTTTTTGAGTAATTTTATGTGTTTCTTTCTATTTCGACCCGATTGTAAGTTATGCTTTCTCTCCCTCACAACACACGTGATTTATGGAATAACTTCGAGGTAAGATGTATTTTGAAAATTTGAAAGAAAGCTTCTCCATCTTCAGTCTGATTGAGATAGGAAAATATGTTTTAATGCATGCAGTAATTAAACGTTATTAAAACCATTTTCATACATTTATACGTAAGTCATGTGATCTGCAGCTGTCATCTTTCATAGATAATATCAGTATAATATATGTAACAATACTACTGATACATTTAAATATTATCAATGTTGACAGCAAAAATATGTCTGTATTTTCTAAAAGTTATTTCTTACCAAAATCCTACTATGACACCTTAGCTCAATCGGTAGTGTGTTTGTCTACTCATATAAGGGTCCCGGGTTTGATTCATGGCACGGCCGAAAAATTTATCATTTATGAAATGGGGGTATCCCTTTTCACAGTGATGAATTAATGGCCAGGGGGCTGGATGTTGTGTTTGTTCTCCATTTAAGTTAATTTATATGTCGTGTGCTTCAGAAAGTGAAGTAAAAACCTCAAATAAATGAAAACAATAAAAGTATTTTATTAATAATTGAACTTAAGATACACCGAACCTAGTACAGTATTTATTTCAAAGGTGAGCCAATCTTGTATAGTCTTTTAAAAAATGCCTGTTTATTAAATTATCTTGTTATTATTAGCATGGGTGACATAATTTGTTTAAAATATGGGTTTACTCAAGCGCTTAATTTGAATTTGTAGTGAATATATTTTAATTGCAACAACATTTTGTTCCTAATAAAACATTGGGGTTTCTAGATGTATACAAGTTGAGTTTAGTGCGAACGTAAATGTTATATTCTGGTCACCGTAGACAAGACTTTACGCTGAGGACGGAAAATGAATCGCAGTAAAGTTGGTTTTGTTTCTTTTTTCTTGACCTAGCTGGTAGTTTAAGAGTGGTGGAATAGTATTGTTGTTTGGTATGTCCTTGATTAGATCTAGTATAGCCTATAATTTTTTGATAGCCAACTCATGTGCACTAAAGCTTAGACAGAACAGTAGACCAAGTAATGTTTATTTTCGGCCTCCGCGTTTATCTACCCTTCTGGACGATCCACATAGTTCCTACAAGTGGCTTAAGAATAAGAAAAGTAAAATTTAGAAGATAATATATACTCGCATTTGCCTTAAAGGAGGGTGAGAAAATAAATCAGTACACATTGCCAAAA
The DNA here is from genome assembly GCA_902141375.1 of Timema poppense. Classification (NCBI taxonomy): domain Eukaryota; kingdom Metazoa; phylum Arthropoda; class Insecta; order Phasmatodea; family Timematidae; genus Timema; species Timema poppense. The sequence goes on from CABFOV010005432.1 coordinate 6,503, forward strand.
CACGGAACCTCGACTTTATCGTCATCAGCAAATACAATTAGTTAAGACTGACACCTTAGTACATCTGTGCTGGTAAATAATGTGTGGTTGGTTCTCACTAACTGTCACAAGGAAAACACAAGGTGAAACTTAAAAAAAAAAGTTTCGCTTCGACGGTACTTTTTATTTCCCTTTGCCTCCCTGCCAATTTTTCAGGAATGTGGTCGAAGCGCCTTCATAACATAGGCCTCGTCGGAAAATGTCGATTCTTACCCCGATACAGTTACTAGCGGCTCGTGTCTATCTTCTCCCCGTTCGTTGTTTGCATGTTTGCGGGGGATGGGGGTAGTCAAGTCGATACTGTGTAGAACATGGTATTTTGAGGAAATGTGCTGACTCGATTCTTGCTTCCCCCCCCCCTTGTAACCCCCTTGGGACGCCAAGCCCTGGAGGCTGTCACATGATAGCCAGATGGGACCTTGTTTCGACGCACCCCTCGCAGGAGTAAACAAAGAACTATCTATTTATTTTTTATTGATGTCGCTACAAACGACTCCTTGAAAGAAACGTTTTATTTTTTAATCTCTAGTGGCAGTAGTATCCAAGAAAATGAGGGCATTTTCTAGTTGGTCATGGGAAACTTATGTTTTTTTTCTGTTTCATAAAGGAACACGTTTCTTTGAAATTTTTATTTAAATATTGTTTCAAAAATCTCGGTTATGTCCTTTGGTAATACTAATAATACTTAGCACCGCGTCTTACTATCCGCTCGGGCTATACGCTTAAGTATTACGCTAATGGGTTAGAAATTGGGAATTTTGAATATAGAGGAAGTGAACCCGCATTTGTTTGGAGGGAGAGTTGAAAACCATTTAGGACCCCCACCCCCTAGTTCACCCGAGTGAGTTAAGAACATCGATCTTTCCGTCCTCTGCAGTATAGCTTAACACTGTAATGATATTGGTTTGAATCACTTTAAAATATATAAAAAGTCATGGATGAAGGTAATTTTTCTTTAAAGTAACATATGTAGAGTATCCTTTTATGATTCATCCATGAAGAAACACGCGCTTTTCGGAAATAACGTGAAAAGGATTTCACCATTAAAATATATTTTTATACCATTTTTCTCGTTAAAGGAACNCCATTAAAATATATTTTTATACAATTTTTCTCGTTAAAGGAACAACTCCCCAGTATTTGGCAAAGACATCAATTCCCTATACCAATAAGAAGCTAGTCTTCACAACACCGGTCGCCAGGACTGTTTCTATTAGTTAGTTTTCACACTGTTGACGAAGGGAGCAAGAGGCAAGGGATATGTAATATATAAGCCGTTTGTGCGTATGATTAAAGGCAGCCACTCACAGCCACACGCACAAGTCGCACACCCACGCTTACACAAGCAACGCAGTTCGGGACTCACAAATGCACTAGCACTGGCTCTCGCAGTCTAACACAGTATACAATCATTTACGTTAATATCACAAGTGTGTATTGATATAAAGCATTTAATTGGAGTATGTATAAGTAATTAACATATGCCATTTGAATAAACCGTGTTTGAATCAACAGCCATCAATAGTTCTCTTTCTTACATTTATTAATTATACCGATTTAATTAGTGCTCGATCACGGAGCAATTAACAGCTGGTTAAACGGTATCTATTCCGTACAGTGATGATAGGCGCTCGACCACGGGGCTATAGACAACCTAAATATCATCACAGCATTATTATATCTGGAATTAATCCGTAGTATTTCAACACGAAACTAGCGTGTTAGCTAACAACGCCACCGAGGTGGGTTATGTGTCCTATGTCGATTCATTTTTAAATCGGCATTTAGGTAATAATTATCTATTGTAATTTACATATTTTGAAGTCGTAAAAGCCCAGGTTATTCTTTCCAATCTAGATTTCGCTCGTGAAAATTTGAATTTTTACGTCATGGTATTCTTTTCTTGAATTTTAGGACCGCCATATTTATCCATTATTAAACTTAGAAAAGGGTGAGTAGAGATTTCTCTCCTTCATCTTGAAGCATTAGTGGTGACAATTCTCTTGTGGATGACCGTTCTAAAACGTCAGACTTTCAATAGGCTTAATTGTCGGTGGTCGGGAGATTTAGGTTTGAATCCCGGTCAGATATACTTATGGTTCCCCCTTACTAATTTTCTAATTATACTCCACGTAAATGGAGGCACAATTCCTCTAAAACTCTATCGTCCTAATCGCATCGGTGGGCATGCGGGCTATACATCAAGATCTACTAATATAGCTTACTGGTAGGGTGGAAGTTTAGCTTTGAATCCCGGCCGGGTGTACTGAAGAGGGGTTTTTGTAAATGTTTTCCCACTCCCTCCACGCAAATGCAAGGATATTTGATCTAAATTCTGCCATCCTTAACCCTACCCCATTGCTAGAGCCCCGTAAAAATTATGATATGCGTTAAAGCGAAAAGTGTCATACAAAGATGGAATCAAGTACTTTACTTTGATAGTTTTTAGATATTATTTACAATGTTTTTGAAAAGCAAAATAAAACGAATTTGTCTTAATACACAAAATTTTCATATGAATGAAATAGCACCGCTTTTAAACAAAAATACTTAAATAAACACGAAATTAAGAAGAAATTAAGCAGAAAATTTGATCATGCTGTAATTTGATTAGTAATTTGTTGAAGTGTAAGCTAACTTTAGTCTACAAAGTTATGCAGACAAACTTGACAAATAATATTAAATAAAATATATAATGTTTCAATAATAAATTTTAATTTTGTATACATTGTCTCAATATATAAATAATTCTTAAACATCTCAGATAACATGTAATTTTGAATGAACACGAAATAATATCAAAAAGTGACATTTAAAAAACGAAATTTAACTAAAAATAAAACCATTTTTACGGGCGTATAGATGGGTAGAGAGACGTAAAGCACAAACGTGCGGGGAAGATGATTCAATTCATATTAAATATTTATTCAGCCCTCTTGGTAGATGTACGGTTATTCACCTGACAGTCTCCACTGACGTGCAGTATTTTGTCCCACGTATGACATAAACATCAGTAAAACCGAATTCCTGTCTAAAGACCGGGAAATGGTGTACTAACCACTATTGCATCATCCCAAAGACAATTCCATCGAAAACAAAGAGAGCTTCCTGTTTGAGCACTGGAGGGAAATCGACCGTTTGTAGTCACAGCGAGACAAAGACGTCGTAAAAGTTACTTCCTTCCTAACATTGGTTTTCACGTCTGCGTGTTAATGTATGTTATTACTCTACTTAGTATCTGTAGAAAGAAAAAGACTTGAAAACAATTCAAAGATAAATTAATGGTACTTCCCTAAGGCAAGGCACGTCTGGCTATTCTCACATTGCGGTTTTTCTTTCTCTTTCTCGCGAATGCTTGTGAAACTCCAATATAGGCCAATTTTATCTTAAATAAGAAACTGCCTTAAACTATGAGTGAACATTGATGAATGACTCAGAACGAGACGGATCCAGGATACGTAGTTCAATTTTAGAGCATTGGCACGCTACTCCAAGGGTCTCGGGTTCTATTTCCGTGTCCTGGCGTCATTTTTCTAATTTATGATTATGGCAAGAAACTGATAAAAATGGGGTTTAACGACTTCTTATCAATTCACCTCTACCGTGATATTTTTAAGGGTATTTATTTAAAATTATTAGGATTATGAAGTACTATAGAAAGGAAAAAAAAAGGGTTTGCACCCGTCCGGTATTCCGGGTATGGCGCCTTTGTAGATACACCTGTGGGGGTTTGACTAGATATGTGAGAAGGAAAATTTTCAATTATTTCTGTAGAATAATTTCAACTGATTAAATGGATAATAATAATATAACAGTAAAAATAATTAGTGGTAGTGATAGTAGTAAAGAAACACTTGCTTCGGTGGCCGTATGCTCTAACGCACTACTCTTGTAATAGACCAGACTGCTGATGACAGGGAGATTGGAGTTTGATCCCGGTCGGGTGTACTGAGGTTAGTTTTTTCCTAAATGGCTTTCCACACTCACTACACGCAGATGTGGGTTCAATTCCTCTAAATTCAAGCTTCCTCATTCCTAACACATAGCGTAATTAGTACATAGGCGTATAACCCGAACGGTTAGTAAGACGTGGTGCTAAAAAAAAAGTAGTAAAAAATCAAATGAATGCGAGTCTTTGTAGATCCTTTATGTTCATAAATGTTACTTCAATTTTGTGTCATCAATAAGTTAACTAAAATTATTTTAAGGTTGGCTTGAAATTTATCTCCCCCATTCTCCGTGCTTACTATCTAACCCTCACCAACCCAATCCCCCTTCCCCCTTTGTATAACCCACTCGTCTCTTAACACACTATATTTTGAAGTATAATAGGCTTTAAGCGTCACCTTTACAATTTAACCCTCCACCACAAACCGCTATTGCAGAAAATGTTCCTATTCAAAATATTCATCTCTAAGTTGTCTTTGTGCTTGGAAATTTTTTCAAAGCCTTTTAAAAGTTTTTTTTTTTAAAATATCAGAACTCTAAGTCGATAATTAAATTTGCTCACGAGTGGTTTTTTTATGTGTACGCTTTTGATACCAGCGGCACTATAGTCCATTCGCGATTACTTTGGCTTTTTCGAACATCTGCAGATCCTTCCGCCCCTCGGATGTCATATTACTTTTTATAAGAGATGTACATGACAACAAAGTACACAGTTTTGTACGCTATATTTTGGAAAAGGGATATTTGTTTTTTCTATATTCGGCACACTATATTTAGTAAGATTCTTTTAGTTCATATACGCAATATATTGTTCCACCACGTCTTAATAAGTTTGACCTCGCAGCCATTCCGCATTTACGGGTGTCGCATCTGTACAATATTTTGTAGCAAATAACCCTTTTAAAATATCAAAAATACAATTTTATTATGAAGAGTTTATTTGCAATGTGAACATCAATTTTTTCTTATTATTATGTCCCTTTTGACATTACAAAATGAAATATTTAAACCTTACATTAAATACTTTTAATGTTTGTTACGGGTGTGACAAATTTTAGACATCTTGCAAGTGTGTTTGGTTTTTTCAATGTCTCTGTGGTGTGTACTAAACTAACTTTCTAATAATAATGTCTTTTGAAAAATGGAAATGAGCTTGATATTACAACATAAATTGTATCAGTTAAAAATTGTTATATACTGTTACGGGTGTGTCACATTGCAAATACATGTTTGACCTACATTTACAATAATAACTAAGTCTTACTGGAAAGTTTTTTGTATAAAAAGAGTAGTATTAAAACAACAGACCCCATTAATATATAATACATAAACACAATTAAAATAATTAAATAGGCCTAACTATAATGTATGTACAGAGACAAAGGAAACATCTTTTTTATTTATTTTAAATAAACGTTTACCATGACACTTATTTAAAGATATAATTTTAATTTCTTCATTCTCTTCAAGTTCATCTTGGCAAACAAACATAATCATATTCATGCATGTTATCCTTATTCCCTAAGAATTGTACCAAAATATATATTCCTATTTTTTAAGTCTGCACTGCTTGGTGTAGCAGAGTTTTGGGGTAAATATTTCTTCTCCTCTTTCTCTTTCTCTTTAACTTCAACAAGTTCTTCATCAGACGAGTCTGTCTAGATATCATCTTATCGAAAGGTCTTGGTATTTTGTCCAAAGATACAACATTTTTGTGTATTGGATTTGAAAGGATGGCCAACAAGGAGACAGTTTATATCTGTTTTGATAAATCAGTGCTTTGATTGTAGTCCTGGTATGCTATTAGTTAACAATTCTTTGTCCACTAATATATCGTCACTGATTACACATAATAATATCCATGAACAACTTTGGATGCCGAATCAAAAAACTGTGTTACATTATTTACAACAATACGCTTGGACCTCACTAAGTTTCAAACTTTTCTCTTGACCGTCCCTCCAACCCCATCGACAGAATCTTTTCCATGAGATGCGGTAAAAAAACACAAATTTTAGTGAGTACAGTATACTTATTTTTAGATTGTCCAGCACAGTCATCAGAGTAAATAAAAACTTTTTTGTTTGCTCGAGCTTGTCGATCAAACATTGTAATATTTTTTTCGTGGGTGTGTAAACTGAAAATATATTGGGTGCAATATGTAATCACTAATAATTATTGCAAATGCGCTCACACTTTGCTATTCTGCCAAGCACAGCATGTAAAAATGGGGAATTTTTCATGGCACGTGTGCGCACTTTGTATTTCATCTTATTAACAATTTTAAGAGTGGTCTAAAGTTAGCCACATAAGTTAAATTACGGTGTCTTACTCCTTAAATGGCACTTCCATCAAGAATCATACAGCCCCAATGAAATTGCCACCCTTGTCACAGCTAGGACATTAACTGGATCCTAAAATTTCAGTGAAAGACAGATTTTCCTCCTTGATCTGGTTTCTGTCAATACATCTTCATTTTAAGCCATGTGTACTTACTAGGTAGGCATATATTATGCTTATTTATTTAACATACTTAAAAAACTGTGCATTCATAGCTAAACCTAGGTTAGACACACTTTTTGTCTAAGAGATATGTTTGTCACAGGTCCACATACATAGCACACTGTCGCACCTATACAATGTGTTATACGGGTATGACAGATTTTGGATCATGTTTATTTCTTTCATGCATTAAGTTAAAAACATAAATTTAACCATTAACCTTGATAAGCTTCACTATAATCTCACTTATGGAAAATAAAAATAATTTTTGATCCTTATTTAAGTTTAGAAGTAAACTTAAGTTTACTTTTTGCTACGGGTGTGACATTGAGATATGAGCTCATTATCACCTCTATTAATCTGAACTTGACATACCTGAAAACAATATCTCTCCGGATTTTGCAAGTTCATTGATGTATATTCACTTGACTGACTTTAAAGACTGTGTACCCAAAAAAGGAGGGAAATGTCAGTGTCACCAACAAAACAAAAAATCACAGCAAAACTAGTGTCTTGTACACCATAGCATTTCATAACACAGAAAAACAAAAATTATATTAAAAAAAACTAATATTTAAAAGAGCAGTAAAATATTGCCCCTTGGTTAACTAAAAATTAATATCAAAGTTATTTTTTTATAAACTAAGAAATTACATACACAAGCTCACTTTTATTCGGAATGGCTGCTCCGTGGTCTCATGGGTAAAATGCTCGCCTCAGGACCCAATATTCGTAGGTTCAAACTCAGCCGAGGTGCGCTGATTTACCTTGAGATATAAAGATCCTTAACTTAACTCCCTTTGTAAGGGAAGCAGAGCCGTCTGGCTCATGTCGAGTGTATCATGTAAAAGAACCATGGAAGGTATGTGGAAATACATTTCCGGCAAAATTGTTAGGTTTTACTCGTTCGCGCTTAGAATTTCACTTCAGAAGGCAACGGGAAACCACAGCACTTTCTGAACTTCCCTAGGGCATATACTATCTACCAGATGGCGCGGGCAACACTAACCAGTTGAAAGGCTGAGTACATGTCCAGCTCCGGATGGACGAGAAGTGCATCAAACTAACCTTCGGGTGATTGATTCATCACTCAAGCAACATCTTGCTATAGATACGGGCTGTACGCACTCTAATGATACAAGGATAAGTAAGGCAGAATTTAAAGAAAAATACTCGTATTTGCGTTTAGATAGAGTTGGAAAACCATTTTAGAAAAACAAACGTCATTATATTCGTCTGGGATTCGAAACCTTCCCGTCACCGGCAAGCCAGACTAGAAGAGTACATCATTTAGTACGCATGCCCACCGATGTCACATATATAGTAATAAGTGCCAAACATTACAACATACTATAACAAACTTTTGTTTTATTTATCTCAGATCTATTATAATTGACACAATACTAAACAAATACAGCGTTACAAACCACACATCTGATAAACAATCTGCATCTCATCAGTGGTAAAGCGAACTAAACGCCAAGCTTTTCCAGTCCAATTTGCTGGTGACATATTTTGGGGATCGAATCCCAGCAGGGTGTACTGAAATTACGTTTTTTTCATTCCTACCATCTTAGTGTAACTTTTTTTATCCACTGCCTCTTAATATTCCTGACATTTATTCCGCGTGCCCATCGGTGTATCAGTCTAATTAAACACGGACAGTCTGGACGGGTGGTAAGATGCGGTGCAATAATAATATATTGGCTATATTTGGCTCACAACAATAATCCACTTCAAGCTCACGTATAAAAATAGGCGTATAATAGTTATATATTGGTGAAATACTACTATTTTAAATTTGTCAACCTCACGAAGCTGACAAAAATGATTTGAGTTTGTAAGGTCTGCTTATCATAGGGCTTGACAAGCAATTAGTTCCCTAGAGCGTTCCAAACTGTCAATTACGATTGTTACCATGGCGATCCTACTACACATATTTCTTGTGGTTATTGCTGTCCGTGCTACGGGTGGTGTCGTCCAAGGAGAAAGTGTTTTATCGGTAGCGTTGATATCGTGACTCCAATTGGCTGTTATTTCTTGCACCCGGTAGTGAGAGAGTATCTGGGACAACCGCCCGATACTTGGCTGGACGTGAGCTCTATGGGAACATGCAACTCGACTGACACCCACCGCCGTTTGCTTATTATTCAATGAGGCTGCTGCCTAAGTATAGTAATTCCATGGCTTCTTTGGTGCTGACTGACAGCTCACATCTGACAGCTAAAAGCTTTGAAAAGTTAACAGACCAAATTATGTATCCCTACGCCGAACCATATGATCTGCAAAAACATGTGTTTAGCAGCTGTCACTTCTGACGGTCAAAATTTAGGTATGTACCTAAATGTCGACTGTCAGAAGTCAGCTGTGAGCTGTCAGTCAGCACCAAAGAAGCCACGGGGCTACTGTAGTTGAGATATTGTGAATCACATGTTGAGATTGGGTTAAATCTTGACTAAAACCTTGAGCGATACACGAGTTTGATATATTTTATATACATGAATAGACTTGTAGAAATAGTTTAAAAGTTGTGAAGCTTCCCAATTTGAAAAGTCCAAAAATCCATTACATTTTGGTTGATCATTCATTAATATCTAAATGGTCGGGAAACAAAAAGAAACCCTATAGGAACGTAGAATAGATAATTTTGAATCGAATAATGGGATTTAATATGGATGTCACAACACATTGATTTGGTATTTGACTTTTCCTCCTCTTCTGTTCGTTCTCTTACTGACGGAATACTTCTTCATCTAGTAACGTTATAAACATTTGGTTTCGGACGTTTATTAATTTCTCCTAGATTATTCTAGCTCCATAAATGAGGCAAATTACATTTTAGACAGGGCTGCCCCGAACATGTAAAACAGTCGAAATACTAGATATACGTTATGTTTGGAAATAACAGGGAAAACACAGGATCTTCGTTAAAAACCACTATAGTATTGTAATTGTATTATAAGTGGTATTATAATATGTATTAATTTGGGGCATTAATTAACCCCAAGCTTTAAATAATAGGGCTTTGCAGAGAAGAACAATTAAACTAAAAAACTAAGTACTATGATTCTAACGTCTTACGGCCCTCTCCCTTTTTTATCCGTAAATAGGGCTGTATATATTTCCCCATCATGGCCGGACAAGCTTGTTCTAAACACCAATGACATGACTTCACAATATTCATTTTTACTTTGGACGAAATTGTACTCCTTTATTCTGTTTCCAAGTGTCTGGTTAGTGGGGTTTTCTTCTGAAAAACCTGGAAATCACAAGTAATTTTGTCATGAAAAAATAGTGTTAACTTTTAAAATAGTTCCAATCATTAGTTCAGTCGATAGCCCGTCTGCTTACTGAACTAAGGGTCTTAGATTCGATTCATGACATGTCCAAGATATGTATCATGGGTAAATTTGTGGTGAGGCGACTGAATGTTTCGTCTTATAAAGATGCTAATGTAAGCTCACACCGACATAAACTTTTGTTTACGTTCACCTCGTCACACTGCTTGTCCACTAGGCTATCCGCATAGCCACACTTTATTACTAGGGTGATAAGTACATTTTCGGGGAGGGCGAGGTGGAAACCAATCTGGGAAAAATAAATTTTTAGTATACCCGGCCGGGAATTGAACCTTGACCTTACTGTCACTGGCAAGCCAGACTAGACGAGCCTGCTGCCTTCGGCCGTGTATTCTCCGGTGTGGGTCATCAAACTATTGAGCCACGAGGATTAAGAGGTGTTAGAGGTCAAATGGTTCTTTTTGGTTGCTTACTGTACATTTTATAAACACAAACTTTATTTAGTAACCAACCGAGATTGAACCCGAATCCTTTCTAGTACCTATAATAAGCCTCCCAAACCACTCATCCATAATATCAACATTGACCTAGAACACATTGTGTTACAGAGAAGAGACTATACATTTTAACATCTTAAAAAAAGGGGGGAAATTGGAGAAGGGGTTGCGAATGCCAGTGGCCAAATCTGATGTATAACTGCCGGCCCCAGGAAAGTACGGTGGGTGGTTGTTTCGGGAGCTTGTTGCCATGGAAACGTCGCTATTAAAAAAAACCTGTTGGAAGGGGGGTGGGGTGGGGGAAGGGGTTTCTTAGAGAGCATCGTTTTGTTCATGTCTTCGAACACTTCTTAGGTGTGCACCCGGCTCTAAATACGCTCCGCTCGGTGCATGCAAAAATGGTACTTACGGGCTCAATATGCTCTTTATAAACACACGGGCATATCAGCGCTTCTTTCATACTCTTACTTAACCTAGAGCAGTAACGCCAAACAATCCACACAAAATTCTGCCATTGTCTGGATTCGAGTCAGGGATGTTGGAAGGCTACGGGAGGGGGATGATGAAAGAAGGAACATAATGTATCCCGGGTTCGATTATCGGTATGGCTGAAAAATTTATAATTAGTGAAAAGTAAGTTTACCCTTTCACAATGATGAACTAAAGATAGAGGGTTGGGTGTTGTGTTTGTTCTTGATAAAATATAGCTTACAAATCTTGTGAAAATGTTGTCAAATTTAATTTTACAGGAACCGGAGAACTGATTTAATTTTGCTTAATGATGTGATTTCGTCAGTTAATTAATTCTGTGGACTTAGATTTTACCTCTGAGAAACTTAATATTCTTGATTGTAATGAGTGATTCGCACGTTTTGAAAGTTTGAAGATTTGATGATTGTACAAATAACTATTGGAGAAGGGGTGTTAGACTGAGTCTACCTATAAATGTATGGTTCGAAACAAAAACAAAATATCAAAAAAAGATATATAATAATTCAATATTGTGGTTTCTTATTTATTTGTGTAGGCCTAACATATATGGGCATTTTTAATAATTTTTATGGAATTTTCAAACCACATTAAAACCATTTAATGTCATATTTTAGCTAACATTTTTATATTTCAATGAATTTAAATGAGAAATTAAAAATTATCTATTTATTTTATTTGGGAAATAAATATAAATGGTTTGTTTATAACTAGATATTAAGTGACTAATCTATTCTTCTTTTTAAATGTAATTTTATATTGGAGCTTAGTTAATTTAATACGACGATATTGAACTCTAACGATTCCTTAGTAAAAACTAAAAATACATGGTTATAAATACAACTATACCCTGATTTTCGTTGGAAGAACAGTAGAGAAAATTCAATCATATTTTATTGTGGTCAACATTGATAACATTTTACCATATTATTAGTGTTATTTTATAGGTATTGGTAATATCTATAAAAAGTAACAGCTGTAGATAACATAACTTGATGTATGAATCTAATAAAATTGTTTTGGTAACTTTAGTAACCAACTTCTACTGTTCTTCCTACCAAAATCATACTATACCTCTACAGTTAGTTATTTTAATAGATAATATTAAGTGTGATTATTACTCATTTACAAGCTAGTGTAGTTTTGTGATAGCGGCCAACTTGCTGTAGGAATTTGAAGGCATTGGAGCTAATAAATGTGACCTTTCACCTTCTTTAGTCGATAATTCAAGGAAAATGTGTCTTGGAAACAAATACTATGTATTGGGGAATTTTTTTTAAACAATGGCACGTGAACAAAATATTGACTACCTGCTCCTGACCTTCAAAAACTATCAAAACCAAACCAAACAAAGATTGTTAGCAAAGCTGTAAATATCTTCTGTGTCTAGAATTATTATTATTATTAGCACCGCGTCTTACTACCCGTTCAGGTTATACGCACTTACGCTAATGTGTAATGGTAGGGTGATTGTGAGATGAAATGGAGGACTTACAGTTTAACGTGGAATCCGAACCACGGTGGAGGCCTGGCATTCCTCACATTCACAAGATGTCTTGTCAGAGGTGAAGGAAGGGTTTGGTAATCAGATAAATCTTTGCCGGGACCGAGGATCGAACCCCGGCCGCCAGCATAGGAGTCTGACACCTTACCCCTAGACCGCCAGGTCACCGACGTCTAGAATTATTAATAGTATTATTATCTTTAGTGGTGGTGAACTTAAAAAGAGATGTGGTGGAATGAACAGGTGGAAAGAAGCTGTGAGGGGGGAATAAAAGCATACAAACGAATGATTGCTGTAAAGAGCAAAACAGAACGTAAGAGGTTGCGGGACATATACAAAGATAAAAAGATGAATGCATAGAAGGTAGTAGAGAAGAGTAAAGAGCAAATGAGACTAAAAGTAAAAATAACGCAGAATGATTTTAAAATAAATAAGAAACTGTTGTGGAATTGAGTAAAAAGAACGGAACAAAGATTGCAAGGAAAGGCCTATGTCATTCAGAATGAACGTGGTGAGATGATCGGGGATGATAACAGTATACTTCATTCACGGTAGGAGTTACTCTCTGAAAGGTCTTTTTTCCTACCAATATCCCACTATATAATAGATTTCTGGTAGGGGAAAAGTCCTTTTAGAAGTCAATTCCTACAGTGAACAGACTTGGTGAGTATTTAGAACAATTGCATGGCGACAACAAGATAAAGTATCAGAAATTATGGAAAATGTTATGACGAGTGAAAAAATTAATGAGGCTGAAGTGTTAAAGCCATGAATGTGTTAAATAATGACAAAACTGCAAGCGTAGATGGGATCTGGAGAAAGAGTACGATCGGGGAGTATGTTATGGAATATTCTAAGGGACTATGGTGTGGATTCATGGTTGGGAAATATCGTAATTTAAACCCCGTTCTTAGACTACTGTGAGTCACTTTTCCTAAATTAAAAATGTTCATCTGTCAAATGTGGGGTGAATTTTCTCTAAATTCTACCTTAATTATTCATACTCAATTAGTGTATTTAAATAAATGCTTATCGCCCGGATAAGTAGTTTTTTCTAGCACTTCGTATTACTACCCATTTAGGTTATACGTTTATGTACTAATTACGTTAATGGGATTGGGAACGTTATATTTAGAACAAGTGTACTCACATTTGCGTGGAAGTAGAGTGGAAACATATTTTTTAAACCACCCGACCTATACTCGAACCTCGATCTCCCCGCCATCGGCAAGCTAGTTTACTGCTAGAGTAGCGCCTTATACCACAGATAAGCAGTTAAACACAGTGAAAAAAAAATCCTTTACTATTTTCCTATCTGCGCTAGAAATAAAACTGCGTTCCACTGTTAACCATTTTGTGTTATTTCGAATATATATCAAGTTAAAAAAAAAGCGTATGACCTTAAATGACTGAACATGCCTCACGAAATTTAAGCCTTTATTAATTATTCGTTCTTTTTTTCCCCTGACGACTTTACTAGATGTTTCGATTCGTCGATTTTCTTAGTTAGTTTTTCCCCTTCTTCCTCCTCTCAGCACATCCTAAAGTTCATTAATATTAATGTAACAGTCGTCCTCCATTCTAGTGTAACGACGTTTCTTCAAGTGGTAGCGTGTTTCTTTAGTTTTGCAAGACATTTCGGTCCGGCGAACCATATAATTGTTATGGCTCAACCCATAATACTATCATCTACAGTGAATCTTCTTGAGGTACAATGTGATAACTTTCTCTGTTGAGGTGTGCTATTGTTTTCAAACGACTGCACCAATGGGCCAAGTTTCCATAATTTCTTCTCCCTTCCCCTTCCCCCCTCGTCTCTTTCTTTCAGGAGTAGCGAAAGAGAAACTTGGATATAATATAATTTGTGCACTACCTCTCAATATAATATATGCAACCAGATTTGGTAGGAGTAACCATTTAGAAAATACAAACATCTCTTTTGACGGACAACATTGATACTATTTTACTATTATATCGGTTTTATGTTATGGGTATTGATATTTGATATATTTTAATCAGAACAGAGTGTACACATTCTATCTAGATTTCTCTTTTCACTACCTTCCTAGCCTATTCTTCTTCAATGCTATGAATTAATCGTAAATCTCTTCCTTATTCCATATTTTATATGCAAATCCCTATTTGTCTACTTGTGTTCATTTCTCTGCTCTTGAATGTTTGTTCCAAATTGATTCCCTTTATCTGAACCTTTCTTTTATTTCTCACGCGCTTCCCCCCTTCCGTTTCCCTAAACCCTCCCCTCCCTAAATCCGATATTAACCCCCATCCTAGATCATTATTATTCGCATTTCTAAGCATTATTTGGCGTAAAGTCAAGGCAGACGTAAACGCATTTCGTAATCTTATTGATTCCCTCCAATGTGAAACTCGGTGACCTAGAAATACGATTCTAACCCCCCCCCCCC
>CABFOV010005432.1:21275-42597 GCA_902141375.1 Timema poppense
CCCCCTCCCTCCCTTATCCTCACTTAACTTCACGAAACGCTTTCCAAGTTTTCATCCAAAATGGATGCAGTGCGCCAATGAGTGTTTAACTTTCGACGCAATTCTATGATTTCTTTTTCTTTTTTCCCTACAGTTTGTCTATGTTTGGGAACGCACCGTGAATTAAATTCTACTTATCCATATTTCATCAAATTTGAACGTGATGGGTGTCCAACTCCTTAGATTAGGCGATAGCGCGCCTGCCATTGAATTAAATGTCTCTGAATCGATTCCTGGCACGGCGGAAAATTTTAATTGGTGGATTTGGGTTGTCCTCTTTCATAACAAAAAGAGGTGACGTGTCTTTTGTAGAGTAATTTTTAATTCTTATTGTCTTATTTAAAGATTAAATAAATTCAGAAAGTGCAAAGCTCAACCTAGGGATAGGTGAAGGTGGATTGTATACGTTTGGACAACATTTCTTAAATATCTGTTACAAGTATGCTTCGTTGTATTTGAACAGAGCCTTTTCTCTCTATTTAAACAGTTTTGTTCAAATGCCGCAATGTTTACGACATATGTTCAAAATGTAGTTAAACTAAACTGGACATAGCTACTGATTAATGAAGCAATATTTTATTTATTTTGTTATAAGAACTACCAACATACAAAGATTAACTCGAGGTGCCTTCAACCTCGCCATCATTTATATTCAAAAGATTGTTTTCCGTGGCATTCCAAAAGGTAAGTTATGCGTCAATTATAATGAGTTCTCTGTTCATCTAGAAAAACTATGTTATTATAAAATAAATGGCATGGGGCACCTCACAGACTTTCTCTTTCCTCAATCTTATAATCGAGACATTTATTAAAAATAGGTAAGATTTGTAAAACGAAATAATACACACTGTTGCAGAAACACTTCACCAAAGGGCATTAATGTAATAATCTTTGTCCACCAAAGAGCTTAACAATACATTTTATATTTCTAATTTAAAAAAATGTACATGTTAACTTATAGCTAAGAAACTATTGAGTTTATAAAAATATATTCCAGATTAAAATATGTTTAATCTTTAACAACGCTATAAATGTACAATGATAAGTTATTTATTATTTCAAATAATTGCGGATATATGATCCAAATTGCAAATTTGTGCTCTTTAAGTCATTGGGAAAACGAGGATTGCCATTTTGTTTATAATGTTAAACAATTCCTGGAAACAAAATTTAATAAAAATCGTTAGAGCGGATTTTGAGAAAATTTAATTTTGCTCTATCTCTCTATTTGCTCTTCAGTAAACTATCATTAATTATATGTTTAGATTCGTATCTAATTTCAAAAACTCTTCGGGAGGAGCCCTATGAAAATCTTAGATACCAAGCTTTATCCCGATCGGTAAATTGTTTCGGCTCTAGTTGGAGATACAGGCAGACGGACAGACAGACAGACGACATCGCAAAAACAATTTTTTTCAGTTTCAGACGTTCATGAAACTTGGATATTTATCAAAATCTTGAGTTCAATTTTTTTGAGGTTCACAATACGTTTCTCTTCGAGGGGTGAGAGAAAGTAAAAATGTTTTGTATTTTGGAGGGATGGGCCATGTATATTTTAAATATGCTGACATATTTTTATAACTAAACTAGTAAAAGTAAACCGAACTAACGCCTATTTAAAATAAATGTACCAAGTTTATGAATTTTTTTTTTTTAATTCACCAGTTTCTTTCGTCTGTTGGTAGCTCTGAATGAATTACATCTTCTCGAATACAATTTATTTATATTTTCTCGGTCGATACCCTGATTGCACATTCCGTCAAGGGCTTCCACTCCGCCACCAAAAATGGCCGAGGGTAAGGGGGGCGTTAAGGTTGGTCAACCGTGCCTTTTGGCATTGAGCGACACTAAATCGGAACGTCCGACGACGGAAAGTTATTGGTTTCCGCAATTTGACGAATAACTGAGGTGGGGTAGAAGGAGAGCCATGCTGTGTCGGATCGAGAATTCTCTTTTCGGTATCGGTGATTGGGAAATGGTCTGAAAGGAGGCGAAGGGGTGAAGAGGTTTTATGTCGAGTCATTTTCAGCTTCGTCCTGTCCTGCCTCTCGTGCGACCTGGACGGTTAAAGGGTAATCGGTCGGAACAATGTTTGACAAAAGGTTAACATTTGTTAACGATTGAACGCCTTTTGTGTTGGAGAGCTAACGGCGAAAGAGATTGATTGGATTTATTTGGTTTTCAACGTTTCACAGTCTGCTATCTTTTTAATATAGATTCAAGGTTGCGAAAAAAAGACTAAAACTAGATGTTTACAGTCTCATGTGATGATTGTTAACAATATTTTTATGTCCTCAAGATATTGGGTCCTTTCAGGAAATATAATTGTTGTGGTGTTCAAGAAAGTTTTGAATATATTTATAAAAAAAGTATGGGAATCCTTTGATATCTTGATTAACAAACTTAAAACACAACACCTGCCTCCCCAAAGCAGGCCCCGCATTTCACCAACGATACATTTTTTTGGCCACGCGGGAAATTGAACCCGGCACATTTAGTTTAGTAGGCAGACATGCTATACTGACTGAGCGTAGGACACTGAGCTAAATGTGTTATGCTAGATTACAGAATTAGTAAAAAAAAGAAGTGAAATTTGCTGGTATTCTTGCACATAGATGAATTTACTTGATGTTTCTGTTATAGAGTAATACAATCGTCAAAAACAGTTCAAAACTCTCTGGATCATCCTTAAAGACGTCTCCTAATATATCCTTGCGTTTCGAGTGCACGGTGTAACCAGCCGCACAAAATGTGCTCAGTAACTTCCTTTCCTCTCTTGCCATACGAACATTTGTAACTTTAAAAAAATACCAAGTGAGTATAACAAGTCAAACGAACAGATGGAGTTTTTTTTACATGTAAGTTGGTAACAACGTGGATCAGTGTATCAGATACCATAGCTCATTCGGTAGCATGGTCTGCGTGGCACGGACGAGAAAGTTATAATAGGTTAAAATGGAGTGTTCCCTTACACAATGCTTTTTTGAAGATAAAAAAGGGGGAGGAGGGTACGTTTGACATGGTTAGGAAGGAAGACGAAATATTGTTTAGAGGGAGAACCAGCGCATTTGTGTGGAGAGGGAATGATATAACCACAGTGGTAATTTATATAAATAACCTTCCCCAGTACACCCAACCCGAGATTTGAGCCACGACTTCACCGTCAGTGGCAATCCAGTCAACTGCGCCCACATCGAGGAAGATGGCTGAGGAACCGAATATTATGTCTCATGTCCAGTTAAGTTAGTTTGTTTATGGTGTGTTGATATTATCAGGGAGGTGACAGGTAAGTGTGCATGGACACAATCTGGCGCAGTCAAGAGAAGACGTACACATGAAAGGAAAGGGGGATTATATTTTGCCCCCTCTCCACCAACTAGAAACATAAATTGTAAGTTAATCTAATCGTAAAGGCTTTGATTATAATATTAAAATATTAACATATCTGGTCTTCAGTAGATCATACGTTAGTGACATATTCAACCACTGAGCGCTGTAATAGATAAGTTATTGTGAGAAGAGAATTGTGATCGCTCTTATGCTTCATTGCAACTCATTTGATAGTGTTAACTTCCTTTGAACTGAAGTGGAAACTTTAAACTATTTTGATTGCCGTCTAAAGGGTTGGAAAAAATTTCGTAAAAAAAAAATTAAAGGATACATTTTCAGAACTTGAAATGCTCCATCTCACATCCATACCTTGAGCTACAAAACACGCTAGTGTTCTCACTCTGAAAATGCACTATCTCAACTTTCTATAAATTTAGAGTAAGTTAATTGACGTTTAATTTTTCACCATAGGGATTGTACCAGCATACAGTATCCGAAATGATTTAACACAAAGCGTTAATATTTAAGATAATTTAAATAGTCACATAATACACAATTTCTGAATAACTTTAGAGACTGCCCTAGTTTTTATTTTTGATTCTTACAGTGCACGAGTACTAATTACACTAATTTGTTAGGAATGAGGTTAGGTTAAATATAAAGAAAATGTGCCTGTATTTGCGTGGAAAATCATTTAGAGAAAACCAATCTCATTACACCCGACAAGAATTTGAACCCTGATCTCCCCGTCATCGGCAGTCCAGTCTTTTGTGAGAGTGACGCTTTAGAACAGGCGTGTCAGATCCGCGGGCCGCTTGCGGCCCTCGAGTTCTTTCTTTGCGGCCCAACATCTTAAATACAAATATTCTAAATTGCAAGGATACACAACAAGTTAGGCTCTTAGAGCTAACACAAATACTCGCTAATTTCCATGGAGTTTTCAGAATCGTACGTATAATGCACGTGTATGTAAACCCTGATTTTTGTAGGAAGAACAGTAAGCTATCTGGTAAGTTAGTAAATAACTTAAACAATTTTAATATATTCATACATCAAGTCATGTTATCTACATCTATCAATTTTGATATGCATTATCAACACCTATAAAATAACACAAATAATATGATAAAATGTTATAAATGCTGGGCGTAATTAAATATGTTTTAATTGTATAAACTGTTATTTTAACCAAAATCAGGGTAGGCTTTTTATTATATTTGGCCATTAGATCCTATACATTTCATGTACGTCCCCCAATCAATTCACCAAGAACTTATGCAGGGCTCAGTCTTGCAAAGGTTTGACATGCCTGCCTTAGACAATGCGGCCATCGAAGTGGGTAATGTCCTAGTTCGTTAGAACCATTGTCATCACAACTTGAGGGAATCCCTCTAAACATTTGGTCGTGGAGAATGGTCTTTTGTTACACTTTGTTAACAATAACTATTCATGAGGTGTGTTCAAAAGGTTCCTTGAACTATTCTACATCAACATGAAGCTTCTAGTCGTCTCACCATTATCTTGAGCGATATATGGCATAATAAAAAGTTTATTTTGTCTCGATCTCCCCGTCCTACTAACCGTCTGGAATATCCACTCATGAGACAAGGTTGAGAAAGGTAGCACACCTGTGTATCGCATCGAATCAGCTCATTTTAACATTATTGGGGAAAACTTAAATCGAGATTATTATTTTTTAGACAGTGCAAAGTGATACGTCATAGTGTGCGCCTACCTTTAGATTAGAGGAAGTGGTATCCGCATTGGAGAGGGGGTGGGAGAGAAAGGGGAGAGATATACAGGATGTTCCTGGGTTAAACGGCTAAACTTTGGGAAGTGGTAGTGTATCTAAAAACTAGCTCAAAATGTATTTTGGAGATTTGCTCGTTTTAGCTTAATTTTCTCGAAAACAGAAAAAAATAAATAAAAAAAAATGGTAGGTATTAAAAATAAAACAAAATATTTTATTTATTTTGTTGAAATTGACGGCCTCCAGACCGGAGAGAACGAGTGACTTGTTTCTTCACACGCTTGCATTATATTTGGTCATAATGATTGAAGGTAATTAACAAGTACTTTATACATTTTTTGCTTGAAAGCTCCCCACAAAAAAATAAAATAATGGCGTTAAATTATGTTAACGCAGAGGCCAAGCAAGACCGATCCATCTTCCAGGAAAATTAATACTAAGCCATTGCTGAGGACCTCTGCAGAAAAAACCGGTTTTATTTAGTTTTTTGTTGTTTGCGCGAAAGGAAGCTAAAATGAGCAAAACACTAGGTTTGTGTGTAAAAACCTTAACCGTCCTAAACCAGACAAGACGAAACTGATGCCTTAGTCCCCGTGCTCGTTGATAGCTAGTGTACAGTAGAGTCTCGTCAATCCGAGCATTTGGGACCAAGACCTATTTGGATTACAAGATTTTCGGACTAACCAAAATCTTTCCTATACTATAAATTAAAAATTCACTGTAAGCTCTAATGGGCGTGTTGGCGTGTGTGCTATTCACGAGCGCTAAGAGATGGAGGCGGGCTGGGATTAGTAACACTTTCACTTCATTACGACAAAAGAGACTTACTGATTTTATGAACATGCCAAATAAATACATAATTGTTGTAATTGTCCTAGAATATGCTATTTTCATAATTTTTGAAGGCCAAACAAACTGAGTGAATTTATTCGTCGTTTCTTTTGGCCACTTTGTACTATTACAAAAAAAAAAGTTTTAAAATTATATTTGTGTTTTCTTCCACTTTTTGTTCAGATTAACCAGACTTTCGTATTAACGAGACTCTACCGTAGTTACATTTTCATAAGCCAGGAGTGTATTGTGTTTTAACAGTTGTAAGTTAAAGCAAACTACATTTTATCAATGACTTCATACATCTACACTAATTTTTATTTTCTCTAAAAGAATATTCAATTTGGTCGGCAACTTTAAGTAGGGTTTAATTTAGCTCATGAGTCAGCAATGGGGCTGTTAATTTTTTTTACAAAATTACATAGTAAAAGCATGGAAATAGGAAGCCACCTTGTTTCCCGATTTTAATGGAGTTTTTTAGTGAAGTAAAGAACACTTGAAACGATAAACAATAACGGTCTTGACTACCGCGCTCGATTCATTATGTTGGCATCGGGAGTTTTATAGTAGAGCAGTGGTAAAGTCTCGCTTGGAAATAGAATGGTTTACGGTTGGATGATTGATAGACCATTAAAAACTTGGCCTGAAATCTTACACTTGCCTTCAATAAAATTTAACGCCGTAAAGTTGACGTGATTGTATTCTTTGAAATACTGAAACACTGTGATGAGTTGACGTTATTGCACTAGAGATACTTCCACACCACGAAGAGTTGAGGTTATTGTACTTGAGATTCTTCCACGCCGTGAAGAGTTGAAGTTATTGCATTTGAGATTCTTCCACGCTGCGAAGAGTTGACGTTATTGTACTTGAGATTCTTCCACGCCGTGAAGAGTTGAGGTTATTGTACTTGAGATTCTTCCACGCTGCTAAGAGTTGATGTTATTGCACTTAAAATGCTGTCATGTCGGGACTATTAAAGTTTATGGCACATGTTTGTTTTGAACTAATCGTTCGAGGACAAGATAACGTACTAAAACTAAATACACCTATTGGCGCACCCCCAACACCAATTATGCCCCACATTTTGGAAACTACTGTCTTAATTTAAAGTTTGTGTGTGAGGAGGGTAGTTAAAGAAAGTGGGAAAGGGTGGGACAACTTTGTGATATATTACATTTTTGAAAAGTGTCTTTCATTGCCCCCGGTGGGACCACTGCTACGTATATGTGTGTTCATAAACACCGTTGTTCCCAACCTGTCTATTTAACGGATCAACAAAATTATTTGTTCCAAAAGAAATACAAGAAATGTTCAAGGATTTTTGGACCATTCTAGAATTTTTCGTTATAAGTCTAATTTGGGTCAAATCTTTGGCGAAGAAAAAAGGTAAGGTGAATGTGTGTGTATAAGGTTATTGCAACTCCTTCGAATATAAACTTGTATGAGACAAATGAACTATAAAATAATTAGCGTGAATTATTTATAAACAGTATTGATTCTCAGCTAAAATTCCAATAATAAATACTTACTAAGAATTTATTGGCGGACTGGCAGCAATGAGCTCAAGGACAGGTACAGGTCCGCAGACAATTTTTTGGGAAGTACTGTTCTAGTGGGTTGTAAATAGGTAAACAGTAAAACATGAACCCGCTTCGGTGGTCGGCTGGTCTTAGGCGTCACTTTCGCAAAAGACTAGACTGCCGATGATGGGGAGAGATTGGGGCTCGAATTACTGTTGTCTGTAGGCCCATTGATGATTTTTTCCTGAATGATTCTCCACTCTACGCAATTGCAGGTACACTTCCTTTAAATTTAGCCTTCCTCGTTTTTAGCTTAAGAGCGTAATTAATGCGCATGCGTAAAATCCTATCGGGCAGGAAGATGCGGTGTTAAATGTAAGACAGGTGATGCCTCTAAAAAGAGAACGGGGTTGGGTGGGGCGGGAAAGCTTCCTTCTTAAACATTATTATTATTATTATTATTATTATTATTATTATTAGCACCGCGTCTTACTACCCGTTCGGGTTATACGCACTTACGCTAATGTGTTATGGTAGGGTGATTGTGAGATGAAATGAAGGACCTACAGTTTCACGTGGAATCCGAACCACGTCGGAGGCCTGGCATTCCCCACATTCACAAGATGTCTTGTCAGAGGTGAAGGAAGGGTTTGGTAATCAGATAAATCTTTGCCGGGACCGAGGATCGAACCCCGGCCGCCAGCTCAGAAGTCTGACACCTTACCCCTAGACCGCCAGGTCACCGCTTCTTAAACAGAAGTGATGAGTTGTGGAGAGACGGTTGTCCCTCACCGCCATGTTGTTGGCCGGATTTGAGAAGTTTAAGGGGCAGGAAGTAATGTTAAGCTGGTTACACAATTGAATCAAACTTTAACCCTAAAAACATTATATTTTTTACTTCAATGTATTACCTGAAGAATTTGAAATTCGTCAGGCAATGAGATCAGATTCAAATTGTGACTTTCAACTCCGAATCATAAAGTTTGACTTTGGAATGCTGAAAACGAAGAATCAAAGTTTTTCTGTCTAGCCAATCAGTAATAATTATTTTCCTGTGGGTTTTTATTTACTGTCTTCTAGAGATTGAAGATAAACTATCGTCTGCTATATTTTGATGTAGCTATAATATGTGCAAATGTAACAAGATTATGCAAACCTTATGGTTGCCATGGAGTAGGAGACATTAGATCAAATTAACAAACAATTTATATAGGCCTATAAACTATTTTCGGTTATCGAATGATCTTTGGCATCATTCTCGTGATAGACTGGACTGCCGTGTGCTAATGATAGGAAGATTGGAGCTTTACTGTGTTTGTATTAACAGTTTAATTAGAAGCTTAAGAAAACCATTTCCTGTACAAATTAATAGGAGTTCAGTGCAACTAACCACATTATAAAAGTACCGCTCCGAGAGTCACTATTTTCCCAGCGATAGTTATACATACAGTATTTACTCTTTACCACACGAAATACTCTACTTAAGATTTATCACAGGATTTTTTTATATATATTTAAAAAAAATGGAATTAAATATGTTTAGTTATTTATGAATTTAATGATTGTTCATCTACTTTTAAATCAAACTGAATACTTTTTTTTATTAAAATAACATTTATATTGTTGTCTTAAAAAATTAGCGTTTAAAATTCGGACATTTGTGACAAAGTTAAATATTGTAAATGTGTTTATACTGTTTATGTATATTCGAATGGATAAGTTAGTTAATTGTAATTCTATTCCCGGTAGCGCGATGTTTTTAAGACGAGTAATAGCGTCCAGGTGCGGCAGAAGGGAGCGCAAGTGTTTTTACAGTTTTTATAGAATTGACATATTTTGGCCAAAATAAATCAAATATTTCTCCAGTAGCAACATAGTGTTTAGTTTTCTGCATTTGCTAATATCAACAGATCTTGAATATCTGTCAATGGTGTCCTGGAATTTTGTCAAAACTTTTTCTCTTTATTTAAAAAGTGTTGACAAAATTCCAGGACACCCTTGACATATATTCAAGATCTGTTGATATTAGCATGTGCAGAAAACTAAACTCTATGTTGCTACTGGAGAAATATTTGATTTATTTTGTCCACAAAATGTAATGCTATAAAAACTGTAAAATTACTCGCGTTCCCTTCTGCCGCATCTTAAACGCTGCCATCTATACTGTGAACGCAGAATAGAATCCCGTTAGGGTGTACTAAAGATGATTTTTCCTAAATAATTTCCCAATCTTTATTCACACAAATGCTGATATATTCCCTCTAAATTCAACCTTTCAATCCTTAACACATTTCGAAATTAATACATAAATGCGTATAACCCGAACGGCTGTTAAAACGCAGTGACAAAAACAAACAATAAAGATGTAATGGAATAATTACGTCACCTATTTAACTTGTTAAAAATACTCACAATATGAGGTCATTGTATTTTTCTCGGCCATTGCTTTTCATAGGCCAAAAGTTTACAGTTTGTAAACTAATTTAACATGATGGCGTTGATACTATTTATACTCATAACTTTATGTCCCCGAGCTATATATTTTTAATTATGTAACCATATTTATGCCGGTGTGTGTGTGTTCATAAAAAAAAGCTAAGTAGGGCAAGGAAAAGAGCAAAGCGCCCGTGCGAACTTTGTACCACCGGGATGCACAGGGGTAGAGCGGGAGGCTGGGGCTGGCGGAGTGCCAGAGTCGCTGCAGCCCGACTTCTCCTTCCGGCTTCCACTGCAGTGCCATACTCGGTACGGCTGATGCTGGCCGGCACTAGGGTCATAAAATAGATGCGCTTTTGAGATTTATCTGGCAGTTCCTTCCGCAACGCTATTCCACGACACTAAATTAACTCGGGGCCAAACAAACACTTCACCATAAACGTTATCGGATGGAAATGAAAGGAAGGTAACGTTTTTGCAATAAATCGTAATTTTGGTTGTTCAGCATGAAATATGTACTTATTTTTCTTCGAACGCACCCGCACTGCTGGTTTAAGGCACCAGGCTCGCAATGGGTTAAATCACTGGTGTTGGTGAAGTCCGAAGTTTTGATCTTGGCCGGGTTGCACTGGAGAGTTTCCTCATTTGATTTATCACTCACTGTCCCATACCCCCTCCTTATGCGAATGCAGCTCCATTTTATCTAAACTACCATTCTCATCCCTACCATACTAAAGTTAAACCTTGAAGGGGTGCCGCCCACCGCAGTGCTGAGACGCGTTGCAGATATCCAGAAATCTCACGTCGAAATGGAAGTAAAATTCCCCAAAATATTAAAAATTTTAAATTTTTTAAATATTTAAAAGTAATAATGACAATATTAAATTAGCTCGTCATCTTTAACGAAATTTCACGTTGAAATTTCGCAGTTCTGAGATCAAAGTAAATTGTTAGAAATATATATTCAGCCTTTCTCAAAGAAATAAAGGTTAAAAAAAAACAAGGATACAACAGAAACTTTTAAGATAATTAAAAAATGTTACAGTTGTTTCGAGACTTCAGAACCGGCCATGTGGTATAGTGGTCAATTCACATGCCTGTGAAACTAGAGGTCCCCGCTTAGATTCCCGGAAGGTAACACGGGTATTTTATCCTAAAAGAGAATTGTCCCAAAGGTCACCAGGATTTGGTTAGTTAGGCTTAAGATTGATTTAAGGTCACTTAAAGCTCCACACCTTTTTAATCACTATCATCACATCTCATTGCGGTTACTACATGTATACAACCTCCATAGATGTACCTTGGGTAATGTTTTGTGCCACCGGAGTGGTTAAAGGTCTTATACACAAGCGACTTAACTAGATAATATACATCGCTCAGTCAAAGATGCCATGCGCTAAAAAAAAAAAAAAACACCTCAGAAGTGCCATTACCATAAGACATACACCCGCCTCGGTAGCTTAGTTGGCTAACGCGCAAGTCGTGTTTAGCTCGACCGCCGAGGACGGGAAGATCGAGGTTCGAATCTCGGTCGGGTGAGCTGGGGGGTTCCTAAATGGTTTTACACTCTCCCTCCACGCAAATGCGGGTTCACTTCCTCTAATTCAACCTTCCCAATCCCCAATCCATTAGAGTAATTATTACTTAAAGCGTATAACCCGAACGGGTAGTAAGACGCGGTGCCAAATATTATTATTATTTCATAAGACATACCTCACTCTGTGAGGTTATTTTCTTTCAAGTAGATGGTGCATTGGCCTTAAACGTAAACATATAAAAACCAATAAACTTAATATGCTAAGTATACATGTGTGTTAGGGCAGTAGTGTGATGTGCCAAGGATCTCAACTTAAATTCCCTAGCCCAAATAAAAAATGTCGTTAGTGTGTGTGTGAACATTATGTATTCCGAACCTAAATATTAATTTCAATGCATTATAATTGTTTATAATATATTATAACATAAAAACTGTAAACTGTAGATTATTTTTTTAGCTGCACCATTGTCCTACTCTTATGAACAAATCATAGTGTTCTATTTTTATTTTGCAACTTTTTTAATTTTTAATTCATTTGAATTATCAATTTCTTTTTGTTTTTGTTTCAGGTGGGTAAACTAGTAATGCCACCATTATTTCTGCACAGAGAGGGGAAGGATAAGATGGCAGTATAGGGGACGCGAGATAAGGGCAGTATTTTTGCAGTTTTTATAGCAAAACTTTTTTAATTTTTTTTTTTTCAAAATAAATTAATATAATTCTTCAGTAGAAACGTCATATGATGGACGACCCCAACAGTTCTTGAATATCTATCAAGGGTGTCCTACAATTTAATGACAACTTTTTCTCTACATTAAAAAAATTTCACATCTAATGCTGCTATGCTTATGAGTCATAACAGATATTTAAGATTGGTTGATATCATCAGTTGAATAACGTTAAACTCTTATGTTTCTACTGAAGCAATATTTCAATATTTTATTTATTCTGGCCAAAAAAGCTTTGCTGTAAAAACTGCANATATTTCAATATTTTATTTATTCTGGCCAAAAAATCTTTGCTGTAAAAACTGCAAAAAACAACAACATTGCCTTTAACTCGCGTTTCCTGCACTCCCACCATCAGGCTCTTCGATATCATCGCCCGGTGAGTAGGCATGCAATTTAGGTATACATTTTTACACATCAGGGAAGACTGACCTCACTTCCTTCGGTTCTTTGGCTTAGTTAAGTTTAAAGGTGCTCATTCACGAGGCGACTGTACAATCAATTTGGTTGTCAACCGAGATTTTCTTATACCTTGTTTTCATCAGTTCAAGTTAGATTTTTGTGACGTGTGGACATATACTATCAATGAGTGCAATTTCGTACCCCGTTATTTTTAAGGCAGTACGGGTTGTGGCGGAAGTCTTTGTAAAGTGATTTTTTTTAATATGTGGATTGATAATGAACAAACAGCGATGGCAGAAGAGTAATAGTGATTTCAAGCCAAAGTCAGCAACGTCCATCTACGAAAAGGAAGAATTTTTGGAGCAAAATATGGCTGCTTCAAAGACAAAATTTGTAACATATATGGCACTAGTAAATGAACTGAGGGAAGAAAATCCTGATGATTTAAAAAAAAACATATCAAGACACAAAACAAGTGCTATGCGCATGCGCACATTTAGCAGGCTGGCATTTCGGCCGCATTCGTCCATTCACGGTGCAACCACTGTGCAATCTGATTCAGATTTCCTGAGAGGCCAATCGAATTAACGCTCCAGACCATCAACCAAAATATTGCTCAGGCAATCTGGAGATTGTCTTTGCCCAATGACGAGGTAATATTTGGGAAATTTGGTCGAAAGCGATGAGATTGACAACCAGATTGCTTCAAGATTGCATCGTGAATGTGCCCCTTAAGTCCGACACCTTAGCCCAGGCGGTAGCATGAGTATCTACTGAGCTAAGGGTTTCAGGTTAGATTCCTGGCACGGCCAGAAAATATATCGTTGTGGGTATATAGGTTTCCTTTTCATAGTGATGAATTAACGGTCGAGATTTAGCTGTTGTATTTGATTTGGATTCAAGTTAATTCATATGTCGTGTTGCTGATAATCAGTCGGTTCAGAAAGTGCACGTTAAATACCTCAAATAAACGGGGCAAAAACGTCAAGCTTAAAATTATATTTTCTTAGTGAGCAACAGACATGGATGTATTTGACTTTAAAATAGTTCATGGCTGAATAAATACATCTTTCACTCAAACCCATTTTTTAACGCACCGCATCTTACTATCAGTCCGGGTAATCCGCATTTAACCACACTAATTGTTTTGAGATGAAGAAAATAGGATTTAGAGAAAGTGTGTTCTCAAAGTGGGAAACCATTTAGAAAAAAAATTATCGGTATATCCGGTCGAGACTAGAACCCCGACTTCCCCGTCCTCGGCAAACAAGACTAGACGAGACTTACGTTAAGTTCGTGTGACCGGCAATAGCGTTTCACTAATTTTAGTTGGTTTTAAAGTAAGCTATCTACTCATTGGATAAAGCCGATGACCAGTTAGTATCTAGTGATCACCTGTCACTGTAATGGTGAAGATACAGTAAAATGAATATGTGTGATTGGATGGAATTGAGAACAAACTAGAGGTTGTGAATTAACTCTTTTACGAATCTGCATCTCAAATATTAGTTTTCATGTTACCTACGAATCCGAATCTTAGTAAATATAAGATCTCTACTTTAACCATTTAATTCTTGAGATGTTTCAGATAATAGAATTTGTAGATAAATGTAAGAAAATAAATGTTTGCTTGATGCATTAAATGTGGTTTCCATACATTCAGTTAAGTGGTAAATTAATTATTGTATGATCTTTCATTAACATTATTCTATAATTAAGTTTGGCTAAACCACAAATAAACATTATTAAAGCTCTAAAATAAATTATAAAACTAATAAAACAAGATTAATCCTTGGATCTGAAATTATCATGAATCCTCAAGTATTCTTAAAGATTCGAAGGTACCATACATAAAATCAGTCATAACTAAATTATGAACACTTGTTTGAATCTTCAGATGGCCGAACAATTTAAACATTTTAATGAAAATTAAACTGATAAGGCATGGACTTAAAAGCAGCCTCATCTTTCGTTATAGTTTATTTAAAGCTCTTGTCGCCATTAAAAAAAGGTTGAATTTCCGTTATCATTAGTACGATGTAAGGAAATCAATATTGTTAGAACCCACTTCGGTGGCCGCATGATCTAAGTCGTCGTAACCTAAACAGCACGAGCATTTTACATTGGGATGACAAGGAATACATTCGAAATTCGTAAGGTCGACTATCGATCAGCACCAACGCAAATGAATTTGAATACTTTTCATTCAAATGGGTCGATAGTCTAATATTATCGAATTATTTGATAGTGCATATCACTAACACTGGTGGGCGCTGTCCAAGGCGTTGAACTGACATTGCCCAAGGTGATCATTGACACGAAAGTTCAAGCTTGAATCCCAATGTGATGCACTGGGAGTTGTTTTCCATATGCGATCTATTATTGTGGTTTACCCATCCTCCCTCCACTCTAGTTTGGATTCATTACCTCTAAAACACCCTCCTCAGAGTTGTCACGCACTTGGAGAGCCGGGAAAACACAGGAATTATTTTGTTTCTGAAAAATAAAACGGTAAAATAGAGGAAATTTTGCAAAATTTAATAAAAATACCGGAATAGTTGTTAATTTGGGACATTTAAATGAAAGCTTAAAATAGTAGGTCTTTGTATACACCAAAAAGTGAAACGGGCACACTAATTCAAACATGTCTTACTACCCCTTAAAGTTCGTCTACATTAAAAAATGTAAAACAATGTTGTTCTGTAGCTTGTTACATTTGAGTGTTGTATAACAGTGACGAAAACAACTCAAAACTCTCTTACAAATTATAACAGGAATTATCTATTCTACATCATGGCGTCTGAGAAGGTTCTCCTTGCGGCGAGCGGTTTGTGTAGT
The DNA here is from genome assembly GCA_902141375.1 of Timema poppense. NCBI lineage: Eukaryota > Metazoa > Arthropoda > Insecta > Phasmatodea > Timematidae > Timema > Timema poppense. The sequence goes on from CABFOV010005432.1 coordinate 36,690, forward strand.
GTTGTGCAAAAAAAGGGCCAAAAGGTGATTTTAGGTTTGACCATCTCAACTTGCTAGAGCTAAATACTGTTCGAGTGACCTTTTGACTGACCTTTAACGTGATGAACATGACCTCTTGGCTAAAGAACTCTGAACTGATGGCAGTTTTAGGACCTTTGTTTGGATGACAAGCCAGGACTTTCCAACTTGTCGCGTAACGTAAACAGTCCTGTAAACGCTGCAACATATTAGAAAACAAAATGTACATATTTTTCTTTAATCCTGGACTGGAAACGTATAACTTGTTATAAAACACGAGAAATGTCATAAAACATCAATGTTTTATAACATTTTTCATTTTATTTTATAGCAAGTTGTAAAACATTGCCAGGCCTCCACCGTGGTTCGGATTCCACGTTAAACTGTAGGTCCTTCATTTCATCTCACAATCACCCTACCATTACACATTAGCGTAAGTGCGTATAACCCGAACGGGTAGTAAGACGCGGTGCTAATAATAATAATAATAATAATATTAATAATGTAAAACATTGTTATGAAACACAAAGTTTTAAAACTTGTTACATAGTGTAAACGGACCTTTGAACAAGGGGTGTGATGCGACAGATGATGTATTTCCGCATCAATCTGGAACCGTCCTGTTTTAAACATATTATTATTATTATTAGCACCGCGTCTTACTACCTGTTCGGGTTATACGCACTTAAGCTAATGTGAAATGGTAGGGTGATTGTGAGATGAAATGGAGGACCTACAGTTTAAGGTGGGATCCGAACCACGGATGGTAATCAGATAAATCTGTGCCGTGACCGAGGATTGAACCCCGGCCGCCAGCACAAAAGTCTGACACCTTACCCCTAGACCGCCAGGTCACCTTTTAAACATAAGTTACATGACTTCACACCAGTCACTTTGATGAAATTTGTAATTTAATTACTTTTTTTTGTCAATTTGGCTTAGAAAAATGGGAATTTCTTCTGGAAAACAACGAATTTGGTAGTAAAAAGATAGTGGCAATCCTAATTTAAGAATGATGTAATCTAAATGTGAAAAGTATGCCATCCGGGGGGCTTAGGGGAAGGAGGAGGAAGTGGTTTAATTATTGAGTCGCTGTAGGTTATTTATTTGTAATGAAGGAAGCTTTCAATTAATATTGGTAATTAGTGAGCTATTGCTTCAGACGAGGCACTGCTCATTCCAGTCCAAGGCTAATTAAAATAGATGGGTGTAACGTTCATCAATACTGGAATAGATATTAACAAATTATTTGACTCATGTTTATAATTATTATAGTAAGCGTGTACGGAGATACGCAAACTATCATCTAGTTTGATTTGCCGGTGCCGGAGAGAAATCAGGGTTTTATACGTAGATACGCAAACTATCATCTAGTTTGATTTGCCGGTGCCGGAGAGAAATCAGGGTTTTGATCCTGGCATTGTGTGCTGACGACAATTTTCCAAACAGATGCCGGTACATTTCCTATTACTACATTATACCCCCCAGCCTTACGTTATGCCTTTAAATAGGCACTAGCCGGTAATTTTTCCACAGTTGCGGCTAATTAAATAGGAGAAGGGGCTAGTTTGGGAGAAGCGGCACCTATATTCTATTACATACATAAAGTGTGTTGGATGACGAGAAGGGTGGTTAACCAATGCTAAGCCCAAAATAATGTCAATTAGAAGTGAAAATCTTTTAGTAAAATTTTCAGGTCACTGAATTACTGGAGAAGGGGATGTATTTGTTTTAGCTTTGATTATAATATTTAAGCATTAACGTATATCTCATCTACAGTAGAGCCGACATTAGTTGACAGATTCAACCACCAAGTGCTGTAGTCGATGCTTGATTGTGAGAAGAAAACTGGAATCGCTGTTAAATTTTGATGATGTTTCTTGTGTTAACGTCCTTCAGAATAAATTAAAATGGGACTCTCTCGATTGAGTTTTTTCCATTTAATTAGCTGGAATTAGTTCGAGGAAAAATAAATTATTGAAAAAATGTCCATCTTAAATCTTTAAGAAAGACGTGTTGCCAAGAAACAACTTCTGTTAGCAGATATTCTATCCCGTCCCTAACACAATATAATATGACGGGCTCAACTTGCTGCCGAAAGCTCTTCTTGGAGCTGGAAAAGGGGAGAGGGGACGGAAGTGTTGAGAAAGAGTAGAAGGTGGAGTAATGGGGAGAATTTTATTGAGGCAAGCCGAAATGATAAATTACCTTTTTGCGGGAAGGTGTGTGAGTGCGGTTTGATTTGATTTTCATAGGTAGGAGCTGCAAACTGAATTTACCTCCCATGCGAAGGGGTTGGGACTTAATTGAATACAAAAATGTTGTACCACAAGCTTACGTATGCACAGTTTAAAAAAACAACTAAGGGTTCGGCCAGACTGACAAGCGTGCGAGCGAGCGCGTGATTAGCAAATAGTTCTCGATAGTTGTTGACAAGGAGGCAAAGGTTCAAATCTTGGCTCAGTCAACTGAGAGTGATTTTTGACAAGTGATTTATTTTTCTGGTTTTCTCATCCTCTCTCCACGCTAATGGCAATTCTTATTTGTAAATACATACTTTGATTATAATATTGAAGGATTTTNTACATATATATATATATATATATAGGTATGATTTATGATCTTACCAATTAAATTAGGCCGTTAGTAACAAGTGTGCCAAACCTATCGATAACAATAAAAATGTCAAAATGAGAAGTTTTCCTAGCACTCAACAATGAACCAACATACAATAATATTGGCTAGCGCTTGTAAACTAGACTACCGGGTCGAGCGCGCGCACTTGAAAAATAGAATCAGTTATATCTTTCAAGCGCGCGCGCTCAGTCGCTTGCTCGCTCCAGTCTGTCCACCTCTCATTACAACCAATGTGTTTTATTTTATATTTTAGTCGCTCGTTCGCTCGCCAAGTCTGGCCGTCCCCTAAGGGTACTTACAGGTCATGAAATGAAGTTTTTACTATGAATATTATGAATGAAAATTAGCTCAGCAGTAAGAATTAAATATATTTTTCTACATGTATTTCCTTTTATTATGCTGATATATTTTTTAGCCAAGTTATACTATCCGTCCGGACTATCAGCATATTTACTCTAATGGGCTAGGAATGAGTAAGATATCATTTAGAGTACATGCACCCGCATTTGCGTCGTGGGAGAGTGACCACCATCATTACACCTCAAAGGGATTCGGATTCGACTTCCTCGCTCACCGGAATTCATTCTTTTGCGAAAATGACTTAATAGATCATGCGACCACCAATGCGGGTATAGTAATTTTTTTACATTTTTAATGATAATCTAATTTTAAGTTTGGTTTCAATTAATTTTTCGGCAGTCTATGCGTAATGAATAGCTGTGTCAATGTAGGCTTAACTAATATGCCATTAAAATCACGTTTGTTTGAATCTATAGATGGTCCTGTAACCGTATTTATATTATATAATTGTTGTAGGTTTAACGAAACACTACCCGCTAACAACAACATCGTATCGGTTGGCTCGCTGGTAAAGGTGTCAACCTAATATAGCTTAGCGGCCGGTGATAGGGAGTTTGGGGTTCAAATCTCGGCTGGTTGTACTAAGGGTGTTTTTTCCTAATTGATTAAGCACCATTCACCCCTCCCCGCGTGGTTGGGTACATTTCCTATCCTATTATCATCCTCACCCTGTCAATGCGGTGTAAATATGTTGGTAGCCCGAAAGGCTGGTAAGACGCGGTTCACCAGAACTCTAAACATCATTTTTATATATCAGTAAATCCATGGATGCTATTGTGAAAGGGTTCCTGATAGTAAAAAAATGTGTTTGGGGCTTTTAAAAAACAAAATCTTGAACTATTGATTTGTACAAAAATTACAAAAGTCTGCATTGTCGCTGGGCTTTACTACAAACTTTATGACTTGGACAAACATGAAATTTCTTTGACTTTTGGTCTTGGTTCTACTACTACTGTAGTGAAAGTTTATTGTAAGATTTTCAAATTAAAGGTTATTTTTTATGTTGATTTGACCATATCGATTTAAATAAATTATTAGTTTATCTTTTTCAATATTTTTTTTTTGTGAAACTTAAGGCCTTATGGATATAAGCCACTTATTATATAGGGTATAGATTGGTTAAGTGGTTTTTGAGGTATTACATCAACACTAGTGTTGAGAGAGGATGAGAAAACGAGTTATAAATCACACCAATGCACCCGGCTTAGATTCTAACCCCGTCACCAGCAATTTAATATTTTCCGTGACTATTGGTGCGGGCGTAAGTCTAACTTGCTTACTCTTTTGGTCTTAAATTCAGCTATTAATAATAGTGTTATAAGATTTGACACAAAAATAAAGCAGCACTAACCAAAGATAAAATAAGCACGTATCATCCTTTTAATTCTTAAGTGTGCTATTCGTATCTAGGTCACGTTTTGCGTGTTCTTTTTTAATTGCTTTGCGGTAAGTTTAGAAATTATAGTCCTGCTAGGGACTAAGCTTGCTTCACAAGTTGATAAAACAATGCAATAGCACGTAGTCGCCCGCTTTGGTGGCCTCATAGTTTAAGGCGCTACTCTCGCAGTATACTAGACTTCTGATGACTGGGGAGATCGAGGTTCAAATCTCGGTCGTGTGTACTAGGGGTAGTTTTTCCATAATAGGTTTACGCTCTCCCTCCACGCAAATGCAGGTGCACTTCCTCTAAATATAACCTTCCTAATCCCTAAGAACATAAGCGTAGTACTACATAAGCGTATAATCCGAACGGGTGTGCTGTTAAAAACTTTGTCAAACGACTTGGTTTTAAATCTAGAACTTGATTAAAAATTTAGCCAGCTTGCAATAAGATTAAACTTCTTGGAAGGCTAGAAAAAACTACTTTCATGTATTCCTACGTCTTACTTTATACTCTGAAGATGTAGCTTTTGATAGATTGTCTCGATTTTGACTGCTTTAAAGTATTTTTATATTCAGTACAACAAATTTTCTTCCTATGGTGATCTTACTATACATTTTTCATATCGTGAAGCTGAAGTAGATCTAAACAGTCAGTATCAGGAAAACAACATTTTGTTATTTCGAAGTCAAATAAAGAAAGATAAAAACAAAAAGAATAGAAATAAGAGATATCCTGGTATTTATTTGTTTTTTATGGTTGTTTATTCGTGTTGTATAACGGTTTATTGTGATGGCACTTCCTAACATTTTAGGTACAAGCATTCATTAAAAAATATAAAATCAGTTTAGGGATGAAGGGATGAACAAGTGCCAGATACTTTACAAAGTGGAAAAACAAAGCAGCTACTTATGGCTATACTAAAAAAAAATCTTTAAAGAGAACGTTACTAATCGTATCCGTGGGTCCGTGAACAAAATATTAGATTCATCTAGTCTGGTTTGTCAATAACGTAGACGTCAGGGTTACAATCCCGGCTAAATATACTGAGGGCTACTTTCTCCTCTACACAGATAAATGTTTATTGCCTCTAAATTTTACCTTCCTTACCCTTACGCCATTAACATAATTAAGTTCGGATAGATAGAACGGACAGTACAGGTTGGGAAAAAGTTAGACTTCTATGGATAATGGAAGGGTTGGTTTGATATAAGTTCATTGCACTCTTTAGTGTTGAACAATGTCACATAGAAAATGAAAACAATGTGAGACTATTCGTAAACAAGCTTTGGCTTCAAAGATATGGCAACATTACTCCCGGATGTAGAACATATAAACCCCCCAGTGGTCTGGACGTTGCAAGATCATAAGTATTGTTGTCTAGCTAAGCAAGTTTATTTGTAATTTTTCCGTGACGTCACTCGAGACAGCATACTATCTTCAAGTAGCACATCGATCACGAATACATCCACATATATATATTATCTTAGTGTTTATTCTCTCCAAAAGGGC
>CABFOV010005433.1:28675-42592 GCA_902141375.1 Timema poppense
GGGTCCCCAAAATTCTATTTTAGTACAAATGTGGTGTTTTTTTTTAATGTTTTCCTTGTGTTTTGTCTGAAGAAAGATGTGAAATGTATATATGTGGTAATTTTAAATAATACATCACTGAAGTTACAGGTGCGCGTTTGCGTGTTTTGACGCTGACTTGGATGGTCGGGGCTCGATTCCACTCCAAAACCAGGGGTGTTTTGTTTCTCCTAGTGTGGTTCCATTCTTCCCTGGAAGCGAGCAAAGGTGTCGCCTTAAAAAAGTTACCAACCTCTATTTTTGTTCCTTTAGATTATAAATTTTAAGTATCCAACTACCCGCGTCGCTGATCGCATGGTCTGAGGGCTTCACTCTCTTAATGGACTGGGTTGCCCATGACGGGGAGATCGGGGTTCGAATTCCGGTCGGAAGTATTGCATTTTATTTACTAAATAGTTTTTCCACTCTCCCTCCATGAACATTCAGATACACTTCCTTTGAATTAAACCTTTCATGATCCTCTACACATAGATGTATAGCCCGAACGGGTAGTAAGACGCGGTGATGAAGAAGCAAGTAGCGGATAAAATCGGATAGTGGACCAGGCTGCCGATATCTTCGAGTCGCAGTTTGAGAAGAAAATGTCTGCACGGAAAGTAAGAACGAACGTGTCGGCCATTTGGCAAAGTTCCACAAGACAACTTACGTGGTGGCTGGCTGGCTACATGCTTACATTTCCAGTTTTTTCATGGCCATATTTTCTTCTTTTTTTCTATATGTATATATACCAACTAATACCGACATTATTAAGAGCTTGTCAAACTAAGTAGAAACAAAACAAAAAAAACTAAACTTGATCTGTAATGGACGATGTTCATCGATAAAAAGTTCAATACGAAATATATAATTATCGAGCCTACAACGTTTCTAGGAGACAGGTATTTATAAAATAAAAGATGTCGTGAAAATGCGCCGGTAATTAGTAGGGCCTTAGCGAGAGCGATATTTAAAGACGGGAAGGGGGGTCTACCCGCAGTGGTTCGTGGTTAATCTCCCAAAGGAAGATGGCAGGGGATTTTTTTTTTATTTAAATGAAATCCCTATTGAATAAATTTAAAGATTTTTTAACCATGATCGTGGATGTAGGAATTTTCATATGACTAATAAGACACTACAGATCAATTTTCATAGAAAGAGCCTTTTTTGAGGTATATAAAAAAATGTATTTAGTCAAAATTGAACATTTAACAACATTTGTAGTATTATATATTAGGTATTGATATAAGCTTTGGTGTGCGTGTGGTCCAACGCGCTACTCTCGTGTTGGACTGAACTGCCAATGACTGGGAGATCGAGGTTCGAAGCTCAATCGGCTGTTCTGAGAATGTTTTTTTACAAAAGGGTTTCCACCCTCCTTCCACGCAATTTCAGGTATATTTATTCTAAATATAGCCTACCTAATCCCTAAAACCACTAGTGTAATTAGTACAAAAGCGTACAAACCGAATGGGTAGTAAGACGCGGTGTTAAAAACAAACTTAAGTACAAGCCGAGACGATTTCCAACCGTTGATTTCACAAAAGTTCATTGTGACATTACAGTGAGGCTTTCGAAATTGACTTTAAAAAAATTATACCAAGTTGGGGGAAGTTTTATTTAGTGTTTTTTTCATGTCGGTGTGCCATCCAAATTGTGTTTTCCGAACATTACTGCTCCATTGTCTGTTATATAACTTAATATAATCCGTGTAGCAAAGGTTTTCAAGCATGTAATATGGTTTACGATTGTATTATATCGTGAAATGTCTATTTGATATGAGGGCCACATTTGACCTCTGATTAATTATTTAATTTCACTTAATCCAAACCCTTCCTTCACCTCTGACAAGACATCTTGTGAATGTGGGGAATGCCAGGCCTCCACCGTGGTTCGGATCCCACGTTAAACTGTAGGTACTCCATTTCATCTCGCAATCCCCCTACCATTACACATTAGCGTAAGTGCGTATAACCCGAACGGGTAGTAAGACGCGGTGCTAATAATAATAATAATAATTTCACTTAATGCACCAACCCCTAAATATATATATATTTTTTTACGAATATATACATATTTGACGGCTAGAAAAATTTACTAGCTCTACTTTCACGTATTCATACGTCCAATAATGTGATGTGGCTATCTCCATAGAGATTACGGGAATAGGGCACAGACATGACGGAATTCTTGACACTTTTTCTTTGTCATAATCATTGTAAATAAATTACTTTTGGTCCTTAATACTCGCAACAATAGTGGCAAGTTTCCATTATTATAATGTAAGGAACGCACTTATATGTTACATTTACTAAAATTGATATGTATAACTTCTTTTGGTCAATTAAATCTTTTATCTTGATTTTAATGACGACAAAAAAGGTTATACATCTTGATTTAATTGACCAAAAGAATTATACGTCTTGATTTAATTGACAAAAAGAAGTTATACATCTTGATTTAATTGACCAAAAGAAGTTTTACATCTTGATTTAATTGCCCAAAAGAAGTTTGACATCTTGATTTTAGTAAATATAACCTCTAAGTGCGTTCCTTACATTATAATCTAATATTTCTCCTTACTACAACTATAATGAATATTATTGAAAGTTTTAACTATATCAACATTATTATTGTTAAGAAAATTGTAGCCTATTTATTAATATTAATCTGATGAAGAGTGTCTGTCATGAGCATTTAGCGTTATCTAACTCATCAGAGGATTGAATTTTAATTATATATATATATATATATATATAAACCGATTGTTGCGCACAGTATTATATATAATATAGTTGCGCACAATATTATATATAATATATATATATATATAAAACGATTGTTGCGCAATATTATATATTTTATATATATATATATATATATATATAAACCGATTGTTGCGCACAGTAAGTTTAGGTCTATATAGCAAAAAATATTCCAAAAAGCTTAATCAAACCTTCCATGCATCATTATATAGAAATCTTGATTAAGTTGTAAATGGTAATAGTATTGTAAAAAAAAATTAGGGTTTCTTAAAATATTTTTAAGAAGAAGGAATGGAATAGGACCAAAATAAGAGAACAGGAATCTAATTTGACCATGGATCTAAATGGCATATTTCTGAATACAGGTATTTCGGGAAAAACATGTTGATGCATGGTTAGGCCTAATTAGGTTTATAATAATACACATTCTGAATATTGTTTATTAAAATACTTTTGGTGCCATCATGTGACAATGAACTAAGTTTTAATATATATGTATATGTGTGTGTTTTAATAAATAAATATATACATATATATGTGCGCGCTTAGTTTCCGAAGCCATTAAAATAATATAACAAAAATATGAGATTCCCAGCTGTAATTAAACCAATTGTGGCTAATTTTCTTGTGATTTAGGTGGGCTTTGTTTTGATTTTAAAATTAAGTAAAATCTATATGAAATTTTCTTTCCATTTTTTTTTGAGCATTGGAAACTTGCTATTCTTGGTGTGTCTAGATATGTTAAAAATAATTTATTTACTAAAAAAAATTCCAAATAAAAAAAGTCAAGAATCCCGCCCTCTTTGTGTACTATCCCCGAAATTATCAATATTCCCTATCAAATAACAAATAATATAGTAAAAAATATTAATAATAAATTTGTTTGTATTATCCAAGAGGGGTTACAAATCTCCATTATAAAATCAAGAATATATTGAAAGGTAAACAAAGATGTCAATGGTAAGACATGACCTTGATAGTGGTAAAACATTGCTAAAATTATTCACTCATTCATTCAATAAAATGCTTTTATGATAAAAATGTCTCAATTTTTTTTATACGTAAGAAATCTTTTGGAAAGTTTATTTTTTTAGCACTACATCTTGCTATATTATCGGGTTTTCCGCTTATGTGATAGTTACTCTAATGGTTTTAGGGATTAGAAAGGTTATATTTAAAGGAAGTGTGGCCGCATGTGTGTGTAAGGAGAGTGGAAAAACATTTTAGAAAAAAACCTCAGTACACCCGACCGAGATTCGAACCTTAATCTCCCAGTCATCGGAAGTTTAGTCTACTGCGAGAACGACACCGTGGACTATAAGGCCAACGAATCGGGTCACACGACAATTGTTTTAGTAACCTTTATAGCTTTCTATAAAATTCCGTTCTAAAATAGGACCGTAGCTCTGTTGACGGTTTTATAAATGCAGGTGCATTTTTGACAACGGAACAGGGGATGTAGGGGACGCGAGAAAAGGCCGTGGTTTTTATATCAAAACATTATATTGGTCAAAACAAATTAAATATTTCTCAAGTTGAAACGTAAGAGTTTAATTTTCTTCACGTGGTGATATCAACAGTTTGTTGAATATCCTCCAAGGATGTTCATTAACTTAATGACAACGCACGTGATGGATATTCAACAGTCGTTGATATCACCGTGTGAAGAAAATTAAACTCTTACGTTTCTACAGGAGCAATATTTTATTTCAGCCAAGAAAATGTTTCGCTATAAAAACTGTTGCCTTTCCCCGCGCCCCACGGTTTGAAAGACCAAGCACTGACCTTCCATCCGGCGGAGCTGTTGCTGTCGCCCTTGTCTTTGAAGTAAGGGACGTTGAGGACCATCCACTCGTAGATCTGCGACAGCGTCAGCCTCGTCTCGGGGGCGGAGGTGATGGCCTGAGTGATGAGGTCGGCGTAAGACAGGTTCCCCCACGCGTTGCGCCGACTGGAGTTCTTCTTGGTGGCCGCGGCCGCCGACGAGGGTAGCTGAAGTCCTCCGGGTCCCAGTCCTAACACACCCCCGTCGGGGCAAAGGCCGTTCCCGCCGTCGGGCGTCAGCCCGTTACTGCATGGCCCCAACCCTCGGCCGGGTTCTTCCTTGATGTCGACGAAGTTGTCAGGTCGAGGCAGCGGCCACGTGTTGGATCGGGCGCGCTGCTGGGGTTCGAACCCGTTGTCCAGTTCTGACATTGACGGCTCCAGCATCTTTTTATTCTAAAAATATGTATCCAAACTTTTATTTAAAACCAATACAACCTTCGTGAAAAAAAAAGTTTTGTCTCAAAAAAAGATATTGTTGTCTAGCCTCTTGCAAACACGCCCACTAAAGTGTGCACATATCACTCGGCAACAATGTAAACAACTGTTTCAATAATATAGTTTAGACGTACACGTTCAACGTAAATGCCAATAAGTATTATTCATATGCCAAGAGACTATTCTTCAATATTAACTCCTAAAAATGTATATAATTAACACTTCTAAAGTTAGTAATCGTCAATGAAAACAGTTTGAAACTTCGAAAAATGTCTCGTTAAAACATGATAACAAAGTCATAATTCTTTATATATATATGTTTCAAAGACAAATGTCTCGATTATATCTTTAATTTATTATAATTTGACCTTGTCGACGTAAGTCATAACTGTATAATCATACAAAGAATTAAACACTTTTGAAGAGTTACAAAATTATCACCTTTCGAAATCACTTTCAACGCAGTCGTCCACTGGATCCACTAAGAATAGTGTTAAGTTTGAATTTCATCAGTCACTTGTTTACTTACAGTCACAATATAGTTTGAAAAAGTTTCGAACGTTTCTACGCCATTCAACTTCCATATAAAAATCGCTAAATTCTTTAAACTTTCATTAACGTAGAGTAAACACAACACGATTGTTTTTTTCTTGTTTTATTATGAGTTAAGTAAGCTTCGTGGTTGTAAAATGTTTCTTGAAATGAAATAAGAAGGGAAATTCTAACTGAAAACACGCGTCGTAGTATATTGGCAGCCACACTTTACACAAGGCGGAACTCGAGAGTGAGAGAGGCGCTAAATAAAAACGTATACGTCCTGAACGATACAAGTCCGGACACCTTCTAAGATTCATTTACGCGGCGCCTTGTATCACGAGGCTAACCGCTAGCCCATGTGACGTCAGTTTTTTTTCTCTCTCGTGCTATGCCCCTCCTTATCGTTTCCCTTCTTTCCTTCTCGCTCTTTCTTTACAACTCTTTTTTTTCCCCCTTTCTTCTTCATATACATGGACTGAGTAGCTGTCTCGCTCTGGCGCGCGAAAGTTCTCCTCCCACTTTCTGCGCAGTCGCTCTTCGACCCTCACGCCTGGTTGGTTCCGTGAAAAACAGCTAGGGATCGCCGGGCGCATTATGACATAAGAACAGAAAACAAAAAAGAGGGGTTATTTGAAAGTTGGCGGGAAAGCGACATTTTTAATAAAGCAGTGATTACTTGTGTTATAACATTATAAATGACAAAATTAAAGTAAGGCGTGTTCCTTTATTGGACCCTCCATTCGATAATGGAACTGTCATTCTTATCAATAAAAGTACGTGCACGAATAATTATCAAACAAATAATTATAATGGCTTAATTAACCTCACTAATCAGTTAAAATATATTTGTATGTGTAAGTAGCAACAATAATAAACACTATCAACTAAGAATCAAATATCCAAGCTATTATATTTGTTTAATACGGATTTATTCGCATCTAGATATCATATACTGAAAATTAAAAAAATTACACCTGTACACAAAAACGAACACGTGACTTTTGACATGTACGCCAGTGCTCTGACCACTGAGCTATCCAGTAAACGTCATGCTACAGAGTCATTCTTCACTCATATTTTAAGGCAAAGTCTATGATGGACGTGCGGAAATCCTCGGCTACAAAAAATCTACCAAAGAAACATCATTTTGGTGTACAACAATGGTGTAAATATTCACTCACTTTATTGAAGAAGTAATGTAAGGGCCTTGACCAGTGTTTGCGGGTACATTGTTGACGATAGGACAGTCGGGCAAAGGATAAACCTAGATATCTAAGGGTTTAAGATAGTTTGTGCCCTGATATAAACTGTCTATGAAGGGGAGATCAAGGTTCGAATCTTGGTCGGGTGTACTGAGGGTGTGTTTTTTTTTCCTAAATGTGTTTCCACTTTACTTCCACGCAAATGTGGGTACACATCCTAGAAATATAACCTTCCTTATACCTTATAACATTAGCGTAATTAGTATACAAGAGTATAACCCGAACGGTTAGTAATCCACGGTGTTTATTATTATTATTAGCACCTTGTCTTACTACCCGTTCGGGTTATACGCACTTACGCTAATGTGTAATGGTAGGGTGATTGTGAGATGAAATGGAGGACCTACAGTTTAACGTGGGATCCGAACCACGGTGGAGGCCTGGCATTCCCCACATTCACAAGATGTCTTGTCAGAGGTGAAGGAAGGGTTTGGTAATCAGATAAATCTGTGCCGGGACCGAGGATTGAACCCCGGCCGCCAGCATAGAAGTCTGACACCTTACCCCTAGACCGCCAGGTCACCTACTCCACGGTGTTAAAATAAATGGCTGAAAATGGGTTTATTAAATTATGTAATCAATTTTAATCACAAAAAAATATGTTTGTATCTTCTTAAATTGCTTCAGATGTATATTCATTAGAAAATTAAGTTATACTGAAATATAAAAGCTACAGTATTTTCTATGAATAAACCTAAGTACCTAAATAAACCTTAAATGTTACTTCACCGATAACCTCCCAGTAAATAAGATAAAGACAAGACTTCCGTCCTTCCAAGTGTTGAAGTTCTCACCCTATTTCAAGTGGGGGGTTGGATGGGGGGGAGAGGAGGGAAGTAAACTATGTGTGTAAGGGCCCCTCCCCACACCTGCCCCCCCCCCCTTTTCGGGACCATTAAACTATGTCTAGTGAAGACTATTGGCAGTGGCTGGCCGGTAAATTCACTTGGGAAAGAATTACAACAGTCACAGGGCCGATTAGAAAGCATCCCCCTCCACGTGAGAGAAAAATAATCTACAACTACACTTTGAGGGTGAACGAACATCTTGAGGAAATAACAGTTACTGGGAGGTTTAAGAACACAAAATGACATATTTTATACACACCCAATTTTTTTAGTATTAATTAAAATAGTTGTGAAAGTTTTCGATAAATTGAGTTTTCGTATCATATTTTACAAACGACGCAAAATGCTCACATTTCATTTGGAACAAATTTAGTGAATTTCTCTCGCAAAATTAAACTTTAAAGTTGTGATAACTTTGATAACTTATTTAATGAAACCATTTTTCTAAAACTATGAATTGCTATTTGGGCTCTAGTATCACCTTCTAGATTAGTTATTTCTTAGAGTAATTTTGTGGCGTGAAACCCGCCTCGGTGGCGTAGTTGGCTATCGCGCTAGTCGTGTTGAGCTTTACTGCGGAGGACGGGGAGATCGAGGTTCTAATCTCGGTCGGGTGAACTGGGGGTGGTTTTTACTAAATGGTTTTCCACTCTCCCTCCACGCAAATGCGGGTTCACTCCCTCTGATTAAACCTTCCCAATTCCTATTCCATTAGTGTAATTAGTACTTAAAGCGTATAACCCAAACGGGTAGTAAGACGCGGTGTTAAATATTATTATTATTATAATTGTAGCGTGAAAAATCTCTAAATAAGAATTTTAATTGGCATATCAGTTACGTCCACCTGACATTTAAATATAATTCCTATACCAACCTAACATTCTTTTGTAATCCTAACATGGATATCTGTAATCTACGATAAGATGTGTTTTTGATCACTTTTTTAATTTATTATCAGTTTACCACCCTACTAATTTATTTAATTATTATATTTGTTAATTTGCCATACTGAATAATTAGATCCGTATCGATTTGTTTAGCTAGTAATTAAATAGTTTCACTACTGCACAAGTATTTATTCATCATTAAAATAGACATATTTGTTCTCAAAAATAGTTTGTACGTTGAACATTTCCAAAATAAATGGATCGCATTTAATTATGTTTATATTAAATAGAACCAATTTAATACTAATTTGTTAAACACGATCCCTTGTTAAGGACATGAAAATATGTATGAAAAAATTAATCATAATAATGATTTGATATATTACGTGTGTGAAACAAATATTTGATAATATATTTAAAAATTAAATAATCATATAGATAGATGTTGACGTTTGCCGTTCTACGTTACTAGTTTTGTATTTCATAGTTTTACGAAGTAAAAATTAATGTTTATGGTGAAAGAAATTTTCTAGAGCTCCACGTACTAAAAGTTGCATGTTTAAAATGTTATGTTATACTTCAAAGAGTTTTTTTATATATAAAAATAAATTAATTCCTGTAGCTCCTAGTAGAACATAGGTGAGGTAAAACATACGTACTGTTATTATTATTATTATTATTATTATTATTATTATTATTATTATTAGCACCGCGTCTTACTACCCGTTCGGGTTATACGCACTTACGCTAATGTGTAATGGTAGGGTGATTGTGAGATGAAATGGAGGACCTACAGTTTAACGTGGAATCCGAACCACGGTGGAGGCCTGGCATTCCTCACATTCACAAGATGTCTTGTCAGAGGTGAAGGAAGGGTTTGGCAATCAGATAAATCTGTGCCGGGACCGAGGATTGAAGCCCGGATCCCCAGCACAAAGCAATAAATGTATTTCAGTATTACGTTAAAGTACAAACTCTTCTTCATCTTCACGATATTTTATGTCGTCGTAATTTACTGGGGTCAGGTTTGCCCATAATTTTTCTCGCTCAGGAATACAAAACGAAAAGTGATCGCGCATAATATATTGAATGCCGCACGTATCGGCACGTGGCGAAACCGCGCCTACGCGTCTCATTAGCATACAAAGCGCATGGATGTGAAGGTCATTATGATTCTTTCAAGGTCACTCGCATCTCATCGGACCAAACTGGTTCGGATATGAGGCGTACCGCGTAAGCGGGGAGCGGGGGTTTACGATCCGATGATTACTAATAAGAACACTAATAAGACAATTAATTAAACCCAATCAATTAGGATTGGCAACGTTGTTGTGAGATAATTATCCGTTGTGGGCCCATGTCCTGAGATGTAACTAATTTTGACCCACTTCGGTGGCCGCATGGTCTATGACGTTACTCTCGCAGTAGAATAGACTGCCGATGACAGACAGATCGAGTTCCGAATCTCGGTGAGTGTAATGAGTTTTTTTTCAAAATGGTTTTCCACTCTCGATCGCCACGCAAATGCCGCTACACTTACTATAAAAATAACCTTCCTAATCCCTAAAAATCACAGCACCTCTTTACACTTCAAGGGTAATTTCTTGTGTCGGAATAAAAATATCAATGGCATTAGGTATCGATGCTTGAACTGTTATCTAGACATCTTTAGAGTTTTCTTTTTAAGGAAATATTATTATTATTATTATTAGCACTGCGTCTTACGACCCGTTCGGGTTATACGCACTTACGCTAATGTGTAGTGGTAGGTTGATTGTGAGATGAAATGAAGCACCTACAGTTTAACGTGGGATCCGAACCACGGAGGAGGCCTGGCATTCCCCACATTCACAAGATGTCTTGTCAGAGGTGAAGGAAGGGTTTGGTAATCAGATAAATCTGTGCCGGGACCGAGGATTGAACCCCGGCCGCCAGCACAGAAGTCTAACACCTTACCCCTGGACCGCCAGGTCACCAAGGAAATGTTGATGTTATTATCCATACACCCATAAAATATTTGTACTTATCTAGTGATGTAAAAGTAGGCCTACATTTGAGCTATACTGAATTTTTAACATAGTTCATATTAAATCACAAATATATATTTGTATGTAACCGCATGGCCTAAATTGGAAGGCGTTTTTTGTATAAAATTGTGTGTTATGGATTGCGAATAACAAAACGAGGGTTGCACGGTGTTGTGATTAGTCTGTAAGCAAATATAACAGAGGAGCTGACCACATAAACATTGTCAGCATTCCTTAGTCAGAAACCAGGCAGGATAAAAAGTAATGTGTCCGACCATCGGGGCTGACTAATCAACATTGCAGTCTAGGGGGTCACTCTGTCCGTTTCGGGACTACATGGGTTAGGACGCCGGTTCATTGGTATTTGTGGTAGAGGGCTACCGCTCGAGCCCAGGATACCGGGGTCCGAAAACCATGTAGGGATCACCTAAGAGTCAAACAGGCCATTGGGGTATTCCATCACCTAAGAGTCAAACAGGCCATTGGGGTATTCCTAGCAACATTTCTTTTTACCGCAAGCTTCCGAATATTCTTCGTGTTCTTTCATCCATATTTAACTATCAAGATTACATTTGTACTAGAGATAGAAGTACCAATAAAAACCTTAAAAATCCAGTCTACGTCAATCACGACCCCAAACAGTCAAATACACAATCCTCGGCCATAACACATCCTGTTATATTTTAGGCCCACATGCACTTAACGACAAGGGGTGACATGTATTTAATATTGTAAATTAGATCTTAGTTGTGACTCTGTCTGGTTCATTTATGAACGAAGGAGAGGTCTATCGTTTAAATAAACACATAATTATAACTAAATAAATTGTTCCTTTCAATTCCAATCCGATAGTTGGATGTACAGTAGCCCCATGGCTTCTTTGGTGCTGACTGACAGCTCACACCTGACTTCTAACAGTCAACATTTAGGTATATACCTAAATTTTGACTGTCAGAAGTGACAGCTGCTAAACATATGTTTTTGCAGATCATATGGTTCGGCGTAGCGATACATAATTTGGTCTGGTAACTTTTCAAAGCCATCAGCTTTCAGCGGTGAGCTGTCAGTCAGCACCAAAGAAGCCATGGTGCTACTGTACGTACTCTTAGAAATATAAGTGTCGAAACAAAAGTACCAAGTAAATGATAAAGATGTGTCGAGAGCTATATTTCTCGAATCCGAATCTTGAATTTTTCTTTCGAATCTCGAATCCAAATTACAACCTTTATAATCTAAAAAAAAGAAAAGTACAACTTAAGTTAAAGTGAAAATATTTAAAATTAAATCTGAAAAAAAAAAGTTATTTGAGGATTGGTGCCATTGACAAACGATATTTTGTTTGTCATGTCTAATATGTCATAAACAAGGATAACACTTTTTTTTGTGAATTAATTATATGTTAACCTAAATTTTGCCCTTTATTGTGATGTTGTTACTCCCAGAACTACACAAGTCTATATAATTCCACCCGCTTCGGTAACCGGACGGTCTAACGCACTACTCTCGTGTTGGACTAGACTGCTGAGGACGGGGAGATCGGGGCTCGATTCCAGTTGGGTGTACCGAGGGTGATTTTTTTCCCTAAACGTTTTTTACACTCTCCTTCCACTCAAATGCGGGTACACTTCTCTAAATGTAACCTTCTTAATCCCTAACACATTAGAGTAATTAGTATATAGGTGTATAACCCGAACGGGTACTAAGACACGGTGCTAAAAAAAACAACCAATAGTGTAATCATGCCGGCAGCCGGGGTTCAATCCTCGGTCCCGGCACAGATTTATCTGATTACCAAACCTTTCCTTCACCTCTGACAAGACATCTTGTAAATGTGGGGAATGCCAGGCCTCCACCGTGGTTCGGATCCCACGTTAAACTGTAGGTCCTTCATTTCATCTCACAATCCCCCTACCATTACACATTAGCGTGAGTAAGTATACCCGAACGGGTAGTAAGACGGGGTGCTAATAATAACGCAATCCTGCCATGATAAACGAAGTGTACATTATGACTCGCACAAGCCACGTGTTTAGGCTTGACGCCACGCGGTCTGAAGTGACTCAAAAGCCCTCAGTCAGTGTATCCGTGGTTGGACCGGTGTCCAAGAACAAGCCCCAGGGGTTGATAAGTGACCCAATGACTCACTGAGTAACCAGCATTACTCTTCTTATCAGTCGCAACACTAGGGCAGAATAGAACAAGTCACTTTGAGGAGGGGGAGACGCGAGTTTGAACTCTTCTTATCTTGTTATCTTCTTCCACCGGTGTCTCACTTACCACCCGCTCAGGACAGACGCACATCACACAGGCTGTATCTTAGAGATGCAGTCAAACGATTCTAGAGACGTATTTCAATCGAGCGAACACTAACAGAACTGCTAACAAACGAGGGTATAGAAATACCTAGTTCTTAGAGTTATTAAAGCTTGTCCTCAACGGCGGAGTGATCGAAGAGGATCCATTGTTGGCTATTTATGCAACAAACACACATTGAATTGGGTAAATTTTTTGAAATGAAGTATTTAAAAATTGCTAGGACTGTGTGAATAGGTATTTTTCACTTCTAGTCGTGTTCAAGCAATATTTATACAAGAAATAGCCTATTTCAAGTTGAACTTGAGTAATAGCCTCCATGGATACACCATAACTACAGTAGCCCCGTGGCTTCTTTGGTGCTGACTTCTGACAGTCAACATTTAGGTATATACATAAATTTTGACCGTCATAAGTGACATCTGCTAAACATATGTTTTTGCAGATCATTTCGTTCGGTGTAGGGATACATAATTTGGTCTGGTAGCTTTTCAAAGCCATCAGTCAGCACCAAAGAAGCCGTGGGGCTACTGTACAAACATTTTTTTTTTCAGAGCTAGTTTTTTTTCATAAAATATTTATAATCAAAGAAATTCGATTTTTCAAATAAATTTAATATAGCTGTATTTTTTTTTTAAATTAGTCAAAATAAACTATTAACGGTCTATATTATTTGTTATGAAATTAAATATTAAAATTGGAAATTCAATTTCTCAAATTTCGTAAAAAATCTTCCGAGTCGAGTTGAGGCAGCTACTAAATAAAACTCGACTCAAACTCGAATTTTCGAGTACTCTCACCCCCCCTAAAAATTACTATGGTTAAAAGATTAGATATAACAGCGGTTCGGGGCATATCAACATGCTATGACATAATTTCCTTTTTAGTGTATCTATTCGTCTTCTTCTTCTTCTTCTTCGGTGTCCGTTGATTCCACACCTTTTTATGTGTGTGTGCAGTCATTTGAGGATCAGCAATTACGTTACGTTATTTCTTTTATC